>RPOG01003259.1:0-45939 GCA_008086565.1 Thalassoma bifasciatum
GTCCACGCTCGGTGATCTTTCAGACAAGCGTGTCCACTCGCTGACCGCTGCAGAACTTCTCCCTCTTCTTCTTCTCTTCTCTCTGCTATGACATCTTGAGAGGTATAATTCTGAGCGCTCTTTCTTCATTTCTATGCAGATTTGTTCGGCGCCCTCATGTCCTGTCACCTCCACTCGCCGCCCGTCTCATCTGCCCTTCGCCGCCGAGCATCATCATCTCTGGGCAATCTGGGCCTGACATCTGGCTGTTAACAATCAGGCAAGCACACAACACCACGTATACGGCTTTTACACACTTACTTTCAGAAAAAAAACGTTGTTTCATCTTTTTCGAAATGGAAAAACATGATGAGTCTCAACACATTCATAAAACCTGATGTTACAAGACAAGTGATTGGTTTGGTGTATGGCTTTTTGACATCACTGACACACTTTAAGAGCTTTATTTTCTTTTCTTTGAGTGAAATTGTTTAATGCATTTAAAAAATATCATGCAACAGTACTTTCTTGAGTAAAAATCTGCATCCTCCTGTAGTCGCAAGATTTGCAGAGGAGCTGAAAGTTGAGCTGCTTGAGATAAACAAAAGTTTAGTTTTAAGGTTATGATTTTTCCTTTTCGAGCTGGGGTGTCCAAACATTTTTCAAGAAGGGTCACACTGAAAATAACCAAGGGCCAGCAGCTTTTACAGGAATATTTATGAACAGCAAAAGTAACAAATGACTGCTCTATTTGCGAACTGTTTCTTTTTAGTGAGTTCTGAGAACAAGAAAACAAAAAGCAGTCTCTAAGTTTAGTCAAACATGCTTGTGCTACTATTGCAGACCTATGGGACAAAACCTAACCTGGAAAAATATTAAAATAATTTCTTATGGTAGAACAATGTGCCTATACTAAATCAGAAACAGATCAGAATCAGAATCAGCCTTATGTCCAAGTATCTTCAAGAAGCATACAAGGAATTTGACTTTGGTTTCAACTGTGCTCTTTGTACACAAAAAAACAAGCAAGAATAGACATTAAATTAAAAACAAAACGTATTTAGCTCCAAAAACTTCTCATCCTGCATTCTGAACCATTATTATTCATCAACTTTTGTCTTGTCTTCACCATTTCATAACTTTAATTCAGTCTTGTGTCCTCTTGTGTGTTTTTTTAAAAACTCTGAATGACTCATGAAGCACATTTTTGCCCCATACCAAATGCAATGCTGGAAGTGTTACTCAGTTTTTTGCAGAGTGCACTGAGCTTTAGCTTCTTAAAGTAGCCAATGCACTGTCTTAATCTTTGTGAGATGTTACCAGATATATTTAGGGTTTCTTCAAGCACCTGATAGAAGCACCACGATATGACATTTAAGTGATAAATTGAATATTTTCTTATTCAGCTGATCTCTTGTTTTGTAAATAATACCAATAGATTTAGATACTATGTGTTTTACATACTATATAAGCTTCATATGCTCTTTCCATTTTAGTCCTATTTAGGATTCAATTTTATTTCATTTTCTTATCATTGTCAAACCGAATTAAGCAGTTCATGCAAAAATTTAGTATTTCTATGATTTTTTTGGTGATCCTGAGCTGAACGAAGAGGATTTCTGTCGGTTTAAGTAGAAAAGGATGTCCAATTTCTTCTTTTTTAAGTTGTGTTTTGGGCTTTTCTGCCTTCATTGTATGGGTCAGTTGGAGAAAAACAAGGTGGTGAGGAATGTGCATGCTGGAACCGCTTGACCTGTGGTGTCCTGGAATAACCCATTTTTTAAATTGGGGACGAAAAAGCTGCAAGATCTAAACTCTCTGGATATATTCTTGTTTATTTTCACTCTTGAGATGCTCCTCGTGTGCATCCTTATTCAGTAAACATCAAAAAGTTAATCCTCATTATTAGCATATATTTAACCAGCACCACCTCTGGATTATTTTATTCCCCGACCACATCTACATGCAGAACCACATCTAGTCCTTCATCCTCACCTCAGGCAGCCTGTGGAGAGGGTGAGGGGGGAAGGGGAGCAGGGGGGGGAGAAAGGGGGATGCAGAGCTGACACATCAGAGGTGCACGAGTGTCACATCATCCATCAGTCTGTCACAGGCTGTCGCCCCGCTTCTCCCAGAGACGCTTTCGATCTGTAAACAAGAGAGAGAAACACCGGGCTTCCCGCGGCTCCGTGTGTGGAGACGGTCAGAGCGGTCAGAGCAGGGCAGGCCTCCCTCCCTCCCCATGAATCACGACTTGGACCACAGCCGGGTTTTTCCCGCCCACAGCCAGGTGTGGTTGACTCAGGAAGCCTCTGAAGAATACCGCGTATAATCAACCGTGCGTGTCAGAAGCATGAAAACAATCAATGGCCCGGTGACATTTTCTAATGAGAGAGTAGCATCGACTGGGAGAGTCTGACAACACGACTCTTCTCTGCTTCAGCGCCCTGAAAAGAGCAGAGTGATTGGTTTGTTGGAGTAAATAATTAGGGAACATGTCCTCTGCTGTCTCTAAGTGTTTCTGTTATAATCTGAGGAGCTGACAGCCTTTAGAATTATGTTTACAGCGAATTTATGAGGGTTTAAGAGCACGAACACTGACAGGAAACTCAATACATTTATGTTGCTTCCTTTGAGTGGATATTTATGAACATCAGCTGATTGCTGCAGACGTTTAAAGTGACTGTGAAGAGAATCTGTGTGAAGTCAGTTACAGCGACTCCCTTCGATGTGTTTGTTTTGAAAGTAAAAGTAGATTGGATCTTTCTTTCAAGACAACTTTTTACTGGATACAACACAATAAGGTAATGTCTTTATCAACAGTTACGTAACACTGTTTGTAGCGTAGTTTAGTAGCCGGCTACATTTAGCTTAGCTACTCTCAGCTCAGTGCTCTGAGACATGAGTCTGTAACGTTGGTGAATCCTGGTTGTGTCCTACCAGGTCTCATCTACCAACTCAAACCTCACCAAGCAGAGCAAACGTAACCTGGCTCTTCATTTAATTGATAGACTCTCAGGTTTTAAACACATTAGCTCCTGTTTTAGCCTTTAGCTCCTGTTTTAGCCTTTAGCTCCGGTTTTAGCCAATAGCTCCGGTTTTAGCCTTTAGCTACTGTTTTTGCCATCAGCTCGTTTTAATCTCTTGCTCCTGTTTTAGCCTTTAGCACCTGTTTTAGCCTTTAGCACCTGTTTTAGCCTTAAGCTCCGGTTTGAGCCATTGGCTCCTGTATTAGCCATTAGCTCCGGTTTTAGCCATTAGCTCCAGTTTAAGCCATTTGCTCCAGTTTGAGCCATTCACTCCTGTTTTTGCCATCAGCTTGTTTTAATCTCTTGCTCCTATTTTAGCCTTTAGCACCTGTTTTTGCCATTAGCTCCGGTTTAAGCCATTAGCTCCTGTTTTAGCCATTAGCTCTGGTTTTAGCCTTTAGCTCCTGATTTTGCCATCAGCTCATTTTAATCTCCAGCTCCTGTTTTAGTCTATAACCTGTGTTTCAGCCTCTTGTTTTAGTTTTAGCCTCACACCCATGCCTGAAAGTCCAGCTCCTTTTTCTTCTGTTACTACATGAATCACAAAAAAATTCAGCAGAGTAAACCACGGATCTCTCTTCTCACTGCTAATCTTTGTCGGCCTGGTTGGTGTCATCATTTTCATCGATCCAGTCCAGTCCTGATTGAGAGGCTGAGAATTCAGAAATAACAAATGTTAGTGCTGATAACCTCATTTTAAGTTGTGGATTATGATCAGGTAAATATCCAGTGGATTAAGCTGGTTGGCTCCAGCAACTTCCAGACCAGGTGTGTGTTGACTAATTGGCTCCTAATGGTTGCGTTCAGGACCCTCTGAGCCCCCGTTGTCTGCAGTTTGTCGTTGGGTGGAGCAGGAGACGCGCTCAGCCTCTCTAATTATTCCCTCATCACATGATTAATACTGTCACTTTGATTTTGTTCTGAGCTCGTGAGATGAGAGACTCGGTGACAGAGGACACTGCTCGTACATCGAGGGGTCGAGGTTGTTTTCTGCCCCGTCGTTTCCGGATCCCCAGAGCCACCGTCGTCCTCCAAGACGGGGGAGCTCGGAGCCAGGCCGGTGGATCTCGTGGAGCCGGCTGTCGGCTGGGAGGACGCCATCCCCGTAACTGGGGCCAAGCTATTTCTGAGCAGGAGCAGGGAGGATGCAGCTGGTGTTCCTGCTGTTGACAGTGTCAGTGTGCCAGTGGAGCCCCTCCAGAACCAATGAGTTCTTTTATAATGAGACAAACCGCCATTATGGCCAGTAATCACTGTACAACTCCAGGCAGAGACCCCAGCTGGGGACACGCAAGGACAAGAGGCTTTAATTTGGCAGGATGTGTTTGTCTGGGCCTGTGTCAGGATGTACATGAAACCATGCACAGTCAGCTCGGACTGTCATGGATGTAAAGCTCAGAGTTTGGCTCTCTGACAGATTACAACAAATCAGAATGGTCTCATTCTCTTAAAGGTGCAGTCTGTAGAAGCTGGACAAACAAAAACAGAAGAAATGGGAAATTATGTTTTATATAAAACCCCATCAAACTTCTGTTTTCTTTTTATTGAGTCAGAAAAAGCTTTTTATATGTACGTTGCTGTGGATCCTTGTTTGAAGACATAACGAACCACTATGTTTGTCTACGGCAGCCTTTGGAGGACAGAAAGAGCGAAACCTTGTCCTGAAATCAACTTGGAAGGCAGGAGGAAAAAAGGAGAGAGCAATTGATGGTTTTACATCAGAAAAAGAAGAACAAGGAGAGAGTGATTCTTGTTCCGCACAAGATTATTCATAGAGACACTTTTACTGTCCAACTCAGTCGGTTTAAAATCACTTTAAATCTTTTTAATTACATATACATTGCCCTATTTGGCACAATTTCTAACATGTTTTGCAAGCATCAAGATAACACAATTTTGGGACTTTTATTTTGAAACCACCTCAAGGACAGACACATCTGAGGAACCCAATGAAACATCTGGAAGATTGTTTTTTAACAACTGTAATGTATAAGCTCCTCTTGGGTATCATGTAAAACTGATTAATACGTTTTATCTGCATCTATTAGCCTCAGTCTTTCTTAAACTGTTTATTTGAATACTGATACTTATCTGTCAATGAACCCTCACCTCATCACTTCATATTACTGTTGCAGAAAATCCACTTTCTACACACTGTACCTTCAAAATGAGGCCAAGAAACCAGACGATATTTTCACCACTTCGAATAAACAGCACATGAAACAGCATTTTTTTTAGATACTGTCTAAAAGTTGTGATCAATCCTAAAAGTCGAGCCCTTTTCTAACCATACGTGCACGAAAATGTCTCAACAAACCGAGTATTGATAACCAGACAAATGTGATAGGAGGGAGAGTGTTGCTGAAGAGGCTGATGACCTTTAAGTTGCTGGATAAAGAGAGATCACTACAGGGTGCTACAGTATGTGACTCACCACAGGCTGCAGACTGTCAGACGGTCTTTTCTGGGTTTGTGAAGGAGGCTGATTTTCATGAATCAGTGCTATAAAAAGGAAGGAAATGATAATGCAGCTTCCACTTTTCAAACGGAGAGATTTTTTCAAGCTTAATTATCTACTTCTGGCTATTGCAGCCCACACTGCTTTGGAGAGGGAAGAAAATTCCTGCACATCAACAACAAATGAACTCAAACTGCTTTAAATTTGACGTGCAAAACAGAAAGACTACTACTTTTAACTAGAGCTGGGCAATTAATCACAATTTAGATAAAATCACAATATGACCTGCTGCAATATTCTAATCGCAGACAGTGCAATATTTCTTTTACCTCAGAATACTAGATAAAACTGTTTTGCAGGAGATGTAGTTTGCTCTACACCAGTGTTACTCAACCAAAGAGACAAACAGTTGGAAAGTACATTTGACAGAGAAAAAAATGAGTTTTAAATGGTTAAAATGGTCTAAAAAGAGAAAATTTGAGAGGAAAAATGGCAAAGAAAACTTGGAAAGTATCCAGAAGCAAAAAGGAGTGAAAAATGACCAGAAGATTATGCAATAAAAATAAGTTTTAAGTGGCAAAAATTATCAAAAAGAAAGAAAATTTGACATGAAAAATGGCAAAACAATTGGAAATATTCTAAAAGTAGCAAAAAATTGTCCATTATTGGTCCCAAAGAGTGAAAAATGACCATAAGACCAAGCAATAAAGATGACTTTTAAGTGGCAAAATTGGTCCAAAAGAAAGAAAATTTGACAAGAGCAATGGGAAAAACTTGGAAAATATTCTGAAATTAGCAAAAATGGTTCAAAATTGGACCAAAAGAGTGAAAAAATACCACAAGAAGAAGATATGAAAATGAGTTGCAAATAGCAAAAATGGTCAAAAAGAAAGAAAATTTGATAAAAGCAATGGGATAAAACTAAGAAAATATTCTGAAAGTAGCAAAAATTGGCCCAAAAGAGTAAAAAAAGGAGTGAAAAATGACCACAAGAATAATAAATAAGAGTTAGAAGTGGCAAAAATGGTTGAAAAGGTAGAAAGTTTGCCAAGAAATTTGCAATAAACTTGGAAAACATTCTCAAAGTAGCACAATTGGTCCCTAAGGGTGAAAAATGAATACAAGAGTAAGCAATAAAAATGAGTTTCAAGTGGAAAAAGTGGTCAAAAAGAAAGAAAATTGGCCAAAAACTTGGAAAATGTTCCAAAAGTAACAGAAATTGGTCCAAAAAAGACAAAAATGACCAAAAAGCAGTTACTAGTAGCAAAAGGCATTGGCTGAATTGTTGTTGTCAAACTGTAAATAATGTCAATGTTCATTTCCTAAACTGTTTGTTTTACAACACATAAGATGAGGAACCTAAAAATGATGGCACAATCAATCGAGACTGCAATATAGGGAAAAATAACTGCAATTAGATTATTTTTCAAATCGTTAGCCCTACTTTTAACCATGACTGTGGTTTTTGAGCTCATGCATGTTCAATGATAGCTCTGCTAAAACAAAGTCTGGTGTGAAATTCATGTGATTTTAGCAAGCAAACAGTTTACCAGGGGCTTAAAACTCAATCCAGGCTGTTTTCATGTGTAAACACAGCACAGAGCTTTCTTTTCATCCTCAGTCTGTCGGTTCCTGACTGACCTTTGAGTGCAGCTGCTTTTGTTCAGCTGCAGCCCACAGAAAAAACCTGGGTCACTACCTGAGGAAGCTAAAAATGGCTTTTAGTTTAAATTCATGGTCTCTTTGCTTCAGTCATTTCATCACTTTGATTTGAAGCCTTGAAATTAAGTAAAAGGTTTAATTACAGCTTTATTTTGTGTAGTGAAATTGAAGTTGATAATTTACAGGAAGTCAAACTGTAAATGAGAAAATATCTTTGAGGAGTCTTGATGTTGTTTTCAGCTTTTTACTTATGATATTGCAGCCTTGACTATTGGCTGATACCAGTATTGATCTGGAACAGGGTAAATCTGGACTTAAACTTCCAGTTTTTGATGCGTTGGACTCTCAACCCAACTTAAGTCGCTTCTGCATCAATCTCCTTAGATGTTTTCTTTGCTTGATGACAATAATTTGACTCTTCTTAAACATCTTTTCCACGACCACAGGATGTGTTTTTCTCCATTGTTGTTTCAGAAATGAGAAGTCAGCTGGGGTTAAATAACTTGTGTGCACATGCAGCGATAATCCAGTAGGAGGCTTGTACCTATTTACTTAGTTAAATCCAGGTGGCGACTTTTTTTTTTGGGCGGTGTAAAGATGCTCAACTTACCTGAGAGGAGATTTGAATCAGTTTGAAGGAACTTACAGAGTCAGTTTCTGATCAGATTTTAATCAAACTGAGTGACCTCTTCGTCGGTTTGAGGTCGGCATGACAACGTATTCAATCACTGTAATGAGAGATTGTCCTTGCAGGAGTTTCCTGTTGTTTTTTTTTATTGACAGGCTCAGCCGTCCTCTGGGGAAATCATCTTCTCCTCACAGAAAAGTTCATACATCTGTGTATGTGTGTGTGAGGGCAGGTCATAGTTTACAACAAACACACACATGCTTAAACACACAGATCGACGTGTTCCCAAGGATCCCAGGATCCTCAGGGAGGGGATTTTTATTTGCAGTGTCCTTGAAGGTGGCGGGCGTCCCACAGGGCTGACAGACACAGACAGGGCGTGTTAATATGTGTAGAAAGGGTCATCTTAGGTTACACGACCATGCCCACCATCCTTGGCGTCTCCTCAGTGTCCGACCAATCACAGCCAAGGACTCTGTGATGCAGCGCTCCTCTTACTGGAGGGATTCCTAGGAACTGCTGCGTGACGATGCTGGCCCAGAGTCGTCCCCCCATCCTCCCCCTCCTCCCGTCATCACCCCCCCAGGTTTCTTTCTCTCTGCCTTTCACAAGTCTCATCTGCCGCGCCTGTTTGAACAGAAGATGATCTAGCGCCATCCACACTGCTCCCACAAGACTGGCTGTACAGACGGCAGACAGAGTCATCATCCACCCCTCCCCTCTCCTCCCCCCTCTCTCTCTCTCACTCTCTCTCCTCCAAAGCAGACTCCACCTCTCCCACTCTCCCACCTCTCTCTCTCTCTCTAAGACTCCCTGCTCCCACTCCAGATGAGCGTGCGTCCTCGTCAGAGCGAGCAGGTTTGGAGCTGAAGGTGTGCTGTCGTTGCCAGGTAAGGGCGCTCACTTGCTCCGCGCTGAAGTTGCGTGTGTCTCTTGTTGCTTTGTGGGTGTGTGTGTTTTTGCAGCAGGTTGGATGCGTGTTGATGTATCGGTGTCTAGGCGACAGAATCAGGGAGGGGTGGATGCTTTGAGGGCGCCACGGGGGGAAGTACACTTTGCTACAACTCCCGCGCTTTGTGGCCCCGATTTTCTGGCGCCGTGAAAGTGCTGAAGCGACAGGGTGGAGCGCGACTTCAACGTATAGAGAATGTCTCCGGTTGCGAGGGGAGACCACAGCGTGGATGTGTGGGCAGATGGATGGAGAGAGGGAGAGGAAGAGAGGAGGGGAGGGGGAATGGAGACGGAAGACGAGCAGCTGCTTTCATCCCATGGAAGCTAATCCCTCCGTTCGTTCACCTCTCTCCATCAGATAAAAACGGAGGCTGCTTGTTGCTCCAGTGCCCGCTCTTTTCTCTCCACCATCCTTCAATTGTGATGGGTTTATCTTAGGCGGGGAGGAAAAGAAGCATGCTATTGATTCGGAAATGAGCTGTAATTCCATTTGAAAAGGGAACAAGACATCCCTCTCTGCCTGTGACTTTTCCTCGTGCGTGCTTTTGTTCTTCACCGAACCTCGTGTGCTGATAATCTGTTTTACAAACTCGCTGCTGATAATGAAATACACCTAAAGTTGGAACCTTTAACCTCATATACCTCAGCAGGTCATCAACGATCCATCTGCCATTTACAGTATAAACATCAACTTTTCAGTCTCTAACTTTGTTTCACAGTTTTCTTCACCAACAAAACGTTATTAGTGAAAGAATCACTCACAACAACGTGGACGTCCTACCTGTTTGGGGTCATGACGTCACATCCTGACGCCCGTACCCTGAATATTCACTCTCCTTTCCACCAGAGGAATCCAGAGTTCAAACATATCAAAAGTGTTGTTTCATCAAATTATTCCAAGTGGTGAAATTTCTCCTGTAAAGTCCGTTGTTTGTCTGTCTGTCGTGTCCGTTCTCATCAATAACAGCAGCTTCACAGTCTTAGAGCATTTCCTCCTCAATGTCAATCTGACAAAGCTGAGTCTATTTATTTTTCTTAGGATTTCAGCTGCAAAACATTGTGACCTTATTGTTTTTTGTTGAGTTTTCATCCCAGGACAGCTTGTGAAAGACAATAAGTGCTCCCTGCCTCACTGGCCTATAGCGCATAGTGGTCTTCTGTAATAGCTATATTAGAGGGTCGTTTGTTTGTCAATCACTCCAACACTTTACCCTTTACAGGAAGCCAGCTGTAGCCATTTATATCATTAGTGAGACCTATTTGTTTCCATGCATCTTCATTCACATTCATATCCACAACAAAAGAGGTACAATCTGTGACTGGGAGCTAAAATTTCTTGATTTTTGTTGAACCTTTTCCACAAAGAGAGCAAAGTTGACCGAAAAGAAGACACTGAGCACTGACGAAGCTGGTTTTGTTTACACAGAGTCTTCGGACAAAAGCGTGGACAGTGAGTACAACTCTCACCTGAGACTAAAAACTCTCTAACTCCGACAAGGTTTTACCTAGAAAGCTCAAATTTCACCTGGATGTAGTTGACAAGATGTAGAAGTGATGAAGTAGATGTCTCATCTCTGGTTTAAAGCATCTTTAAGTGACTGATTTTCAAAATGGTCACAAAAAATGAAGAGAAAAGAAGTGTTTCAGCTACATTTATCATTATGTGGACTTAAGCCACATATTAAAAGATGACATTTTCTGAAAATAGAGATTTTAATCTTTCAAATGAGGTGTCACTGGTGAATTTTGACCTTGTGGTTCTTTGATATAAGCTTAGGAACATAGTATGGTAGAAAAGTCAGAATTAGTTGGGATGTAATGGGTTAAGCATTCGAGAGCTACTTGACTTCCATATGTGACTGAATATATCTGCTGTTGTTGTGTTGAGTAGGAAGCTGTAAATGCTTCTTATCACTTCCTGCAGGTGAAGTGACAGAGTGCACAGGGCACATTCAGACTCTCTGCAAACATGTCGAGCACATACATAGTGATCGCTCACAAATAAGAGCCTCGTTCTACAGACAGGCGGCCTATCACCTCTCACCTGCTCCAGGATGACCTCATATCTCAGGAGGCAGGAGCAGCCAATGCAAAGAGAGATAGAGAAAAGGAGGAGGAGGGGGGGGGGGGTTGTTGGGACACAGGGTTTCTCAGGTGTTACTGTTCAGCCTGATGCTTGAAATACATCAACCAGGAAGCTCCCGCTCTCGTGTCAAACTGTTACCAGGTGACGGAGAGAGTGCGAGCAGAGGCAGCGCTGCATGCTCCCCCCACCCCACCACACCTCACTCCAACCCCCCAGGTCTAAATGACCACTCAGCTCATTTCCCAAGGCAGAGCTCGTGTTTACATACTCACTGGGAGCTTCTGCAGATGCTCCATTTCATAAGCACTAACTGAATCAGACAGGCTGAGGCTGCGTCCGCTCTGATGGATGCTACAGGGACCAATGGCTGCTTACAGCTTTTTGAAACACCGACAAAGGATGGGAGACCATTTTTGATCCAAACATCCCAACAAACGGTAGATTTAAACACCTGAAGGGGGCAGACGAGCAGTACTTCGGTCATTTTATCAGCTCAGCTTGCAGCCCCCTCACCTGACACCTTTGTTGTCAGTTTTCAATTGGAAGCTTCCTTATTCTGTAAATTTACCAATCAGTGTCTGGTAAACTTTGAATCTGAATCTTGTTTTAAAGGACTCTTGCTGCAGCTCAGCTTGCAGCCCCCTCACCTGACACCTTTGTTGTCAGTTTTCAATTTGAAGCTTCCTTATTCTGTAAATTTACCAATCAGTGTCTGGTAAACTTTGAATCTGAATCTTGTTTTAAAGGACTCTTGCTGCAGCTCAGCTTGCAGCCCCCTCACCTGACACCTTTGTTGTCAGTTTTCAATTTGAAGCTTCCTTATTCTGTAAATTTACCAATCAGTGTCTGGTAAACTTTGANAGCCTGATGCTTGAAATACATCAACCAGGAAGCTCCCGCTCTCGTGTCAAACTGTTACCAGGTGACGGAGAGAGTGCGAGCAGAGGCAGCGCTGCATGCTCCCCCCACCCCACCACACCTCACTCCAACCCCCCAGGTCTAAATGACCACTCAGCTCATTTCCCAAGGCAGAGCTCGTGTTTACATACTCACTGGGAGCTTCTGCAGATGCTCCATTTCATAAGCACTAACTGAATCAGACAGGCTGAGGCTGCGTCCGCTCTGATGGATGCTACAGGGACCAATGGCTGCTTACAGCTTTTTGAAACACCTACAAAGGATGGGAGACCATTTTTAATCCAAACATCCCAACAAACGGTAGATTTACACACCTGAAGGGGGCAGACGAGCAGTACTTCGGTCATTTTATCAGCTCAGCTTGCAGCCCCCTCACCTGACACCTTTGTTGTCAGTTTTCAATTTGAAGCTTCCTTATTCTCTAAATTTACCAATCAGTGTCTGGTAAACTTTGAATCTGAATCTTGCTTTAAAGGATTCTTGCTGCAGCTCAGCTTGCAGCCCTTTTGGATATCCTTTGGGAAATACTTTAGCGCCTTTAATGCATCTTCAGCAGTTTAAATAACTCAGTGTTCAATTTGAAGAAAGGATATCTGCCACAGATCATGAAAATGAGAATCAGCATCAATAGAAGCTGAGTTACTGATAGTGACAGCTCAGTGTGCAGCCTCCCACACTGCAAAAAGTGTAATCTAAACAAGTGTGGTAACACTGTACAGGTCCACAAATTTCATCAGCATTAAATAATAGTTGGACTAACCTTTTTCAAATTTATTTATTTGAAATTATTCCCAAATGTAATGACAATTTGGTGGAAATTAGAAGGTAACTTTTTGAAAATAAGTTCCAAATTTAACTGTAAATAAGTCACAATTGGTTAGACACTGTTTTTGTTCAGCTTCTATCCAAATTTCAAGTTTCATAGGTGAAAACTAGTGAATAATTTATAGCTTATTGTGAACCTGACTTCATATTACTCAAAATGTATTCGATAAATAAGCAAATATTTATTACCCACTTCTCTAAAAAAAGAAGAATATAGTTACATGATGTTGATGAGACATTTCTCCAAACATTATGTGGTGTATTGTGGTTTGATATAAAACAAATTATTCACTTATTGTCCCCTACTCACCTTGAAATTCAGGGGAAATTTTAAAGAAATTGAACAAAACAGTAACTTACCAGTAAAGACTTGCTAACAAGTAAATTCAGACATTATTTTAAAGAAGTTTCATGCTTATATTCACCAAATTATCATGGAATTTGGGGAAAATTTCAAACAGATAAGAATAAAGTAATTACCTAACTACAATATAATTTGCGGACACGTGAAGTGTTTCTGCAAGTATTGGTCTTATTTTTATGAAAATGTCATATTAGACTTATTTTGGTCCACTTTAATGTGACATGTTCAGAATTGTGTCTTATTTCGAGGTATTTTAAACAAAAATGAGGTCTGAATTGCTTGTAACGAGCATAAAAATCTGCCAATTGGATAAGAATAACTTATTCTAATATCAAGAAACTTGGCAAATTACAGCAAGATTCTGAACTTGTCAGTTGATTGTGGCTTATATCAAGTATAATAAAATAGTTTTACCAATAATAAGACGCAAACACTTGCTTAGATTTTAGTTTTGGTGCTGCAGGTGAAACTTCTTTGGAAAAAATCAGTTGTTTTTAGCCACGATCTCCCCTTCAAGTGCAGCTCTCGTCCTTCGTCATCTGATCTTATTTACACCGTGCATGAGAGAGCAGCGCCACATGTTGACCCTCAGACTAATCTATCGCTGCGACTCAGCTGTCACCGCGGGTGTCGTCATCTTTTATCAGTCTTGTTAAAGAGCCATTAATGAGGAGAACGGGCCCAGAGTCCCGAGCCTGATGTCCGAGCTGTGCTAACCTTTTGTCTGAACCACGTTATCTCCATTGAACTTTTCAGAAAACCAAAAGCCGACAGGATTAAAGAGCGTCTGCCAGAATTGCTCTGAATATTTCTGAAGCCTTTTACTTCTGATGAGTTCATTAGAGGAAGTGAGACGGAGGTGGAACAAAAACAGCAGCAAAGATATGAGGCAAGATTACACTTCTTTAAAATAATCCCCAGTTAGGTATGGCACCAACTCTACCAAGCAGCGCTGAAACTTCTCCTCACCGAGTATCAGAGCTTTAAGTTTGTTGTCACTTGTGCATATGAACCAAAGCTCATTCTTCCAGCTGTAAGTAAATACATTTAGATTCATAAGCAGCAGCCAGTCAAAACAAGCGCTGTTAAGTCACAGAGAGTCGGGAAGGATCAGCGCCACAGACTGAACAATGTGTAATGAAGCTTGTAAGAAGACAGACGAGACTGTTGGACTCCTCTGTTTGTAGATTCAACAACCAGCTTCTTTACTTTAATACACTGAGTGAATAACGTCAAAGATGGCAGAATGAAAAAATACAACTAAGAATTTACACAGATGGTGTTTACAGAGTGTATTCAGAGCAGTGATTTTCAACCTTTGGGTCACTTGAAATGCGAGTTATGTCCTCTTGGGAGGGAGGCAAAAACATGAGAAGTTTCCCTCTTAGGAGCAATAAAAGGGGTGAAAGAGTCCTCTTGCAGCAAAATCATGTCAAAAAATGCCTTCATAGGAGCCAAAATACACAAAAGTGCTTTCTTAGGAGCAAGAACATGGAGTAAAGAGCTCACTTGGGAGCCAAAATTTACCAAAATACCCCCCTAAGAGCACTTAATGTGTGAATTTATCCTGGTGGGAGTAAAGTAGGTGTTCTCTGAGAAACCAAATTTCCCAATGTGGGCTCTTGGGGGCAAAAAAAACCATATGAAAGCGCCCTACTTTGTGCTGAAATATGCAAAAGTGCCTTCTTGGGAACCAAAATATGTTTGAATGGGTCCCCTTGGGAACCAAAATTCCCAAATGTGCCTTCTCGGGAGCAAAGAAATGTGAGAAAATCCCCTCTCAAGAGCAAGAACATAGGGTAGAGTGCTCACTTAGGAGCCATAATTTACCAAAATACTCTCTTGAGAGCATAAATAAGTGTGAATGTACTCTGGTGGGAGTAAAAAAAGTATTCTCTTGGAAACCAAATTTCCCCTTAAGTGTCCTCTCGGGAGCCAAAAAACAAATGAAAGATCCCTACTCAGTGCTAAAATATGCAAAAGTGCCCTTTTAGGAGCCAAAATATGTTTGGATGGGCCCATTTTGGGGGCCACAATATGTTAGAATGTATCCTCCACGGAACCAAAGTTCCCAAATGTGCGCTCTTTGGAGCAAAAAAATCAGAGATAATCCCATCTCAGGAGCAAGAACATGGGGTAAAGTACTCAATTAGGAGCCAAAATCTACCAGAATTCCCCCCTAAGAGCACAAATATGTGTGAATGTGCCCTACTCGGCAATGAAATATGCAAAAGTGCTCTCTTGGGAGCCAAAATATATAAAAGTGCTCTTGTGGAAGTAAAATTATGTGTGAGAGTGTCCTCTTGGGAGCCAAAATACTCGAATGTGCCCTCTAAGAAACCAAAATGTGCCTTCTTAGAAGCAAAAATGTCTGAGGAAACCTTTAGGAAGCAAGAATATGGGGTAGAGTGCTCACTTAGGAGCCAAAATTTACCAAAATACTCTCTTGAGAGCCAAAATAAGTGTGAATGTACTCTGGTGGGAGACAATATATCTGAAAGGGTCCTCTTGGGAGCCAAAATGTGCGCTGTATTTTCTTTTTTTCTCTTTTGCCTCTGCCATTCAAAGTCACTGTACAGTCACTTGTTATCAAAGTTCGTTTGTTAGTTGGCACTGAAAGCGTCCTAGAGGTGATCAGTGTCAGTGTTGGGGCGATGAAGCCTGTTGTTGTTGTTGAGACATTAGTTCTAGAAAGAAAATGTCTTTGAGGTCGCTGAAAATTGTGATGTAAAAATGAAATGGGGTCACAGCCCTTATAAGGCTGGTACCCCTGCTTTTTAGAGACGTAAAGAGGCGTTTAGGGTCGTCAAGCTCAGCCAAGCTGGCAGATAAAGGGTGTTTTATTGTGAAAGGGTAGGCAAACTTCCCTCCAGCCCTGAGAGCTGTAATTTTAAATTCCCTTCAGGGGGAAATTGCTTTTGGCCTCCTACAATTTTTTAATATCCTGATTCATACTTAGCGCTGGGTAAAACGCATCATCCACCCCTAGCATTTCTGCAGCGCTGCCTGGAGGCGCTTTGTTGGGGAAGTTATTAGAGATTAATACCATCTGGGTGTGTGGGACCGCTGAGGGACGCGAGCCTTGCCCCCGCTCGCTCCACATCTGTCCTCACGAGCCCCCAGCCTCGCCCGTACATAGTGGGCGAAACATCCCCCTTTGCCTAATGAAAGAGTGGATTAATTATTACTGAAGGGCACACATAAAACAGAAAAGCCCTGGAGGACATTTGTGACGTTTCTTGAATTTAATGAGGCGTCAAAAAAACAAAAACGGGAGTTTTTCTGAGTCCTGTGCTCACCGGATTCATCTTTCAGACCCTGAGGGCGCTGCCGTACGTTCTTCATCATCTGTAGAAATCCTGTCAGTGAAAGTCTTCTTCATAGTCACAGAGGGAATTTTTTTATTCTTTAAGACTTCTTAACCTCAGCAATCTTGGAGAATTACTCATGCACATCACATAAGCACTCTCCAATGCAGAGAGAGGAAAGTGAGGAGGAAGTGGCCTCTTACCTCCGGGGTAATGTCAGTAATAACCTAACCAACTGCTGTTCTTTGTGTAATTGTCTATTTGGCTCACATTGTTCGCTCTTTTTTGTCTGAAATGATTTGATTAGAGGTGCTCCACTCCGGTCCCCTGTTGATTTAGCCACTCTGTATTGACAGTGTAAGTGTCAGCGTGGAGACCAGCCTAGAATCCAAATTACGCCTGTCTGTTCTTCATTTCCCATTCATGAGTTTGGAAAGTGTGAAACAGCTGCTGTATTTTGGGGGAATTAACTCATCTGGACCGCGTATCACAAAGGGAAACACATCAATTTGTGCACAATGACACATTTACATCTCAAACAGCACAGTCTCAGCTCAGGCAGAATGATCTTATTGTGTTTTACAGCTTTTGCTTAACTTCTTATAACCCACTTTTTTCTNGGGGGATGCATGAGTCATAAAGCAACACGACACCCAGCAGCGTGTGCACGATACAGAGGCATGATGGGATAAAAAAAGCAATTAAAATCAGTGTCACCCTGCACCACCCTGCCCATGACACCGAGGACCTTGGTGGATTTAAAGTGTGTCGAAATAATATTCACCATGTGCTGGGAAGCACGACTACCTGTCACATATATTCAACTCTTCAGCTCTTTGTGTCAGCTCAGAGCGTATTGGACTGGAGCGAGAGGAGTCACATGATTGTTTTCCTCTCAATCAAGGTCATCGGGTGCTGGGTTAAAGAGAATAAAAAGCAGCCTTAATAATCTCAAGTGACCCTACAGGGAAGATGATTTAGTTCCTCTGAAGGTAAAATCCATCTCCATGCCCCTCTCTCTCTCTCTCTCTCTCTCTCTCATTCCTTTCTCGTCCCCCCCCCCACCCATCCATCCTCTCTTACTGTTAACTTGAACTGCATGCGTGCCCTCCTCTGCCGACCGCTGAGATTTGCCTCTGATGCAAACATCCTCGTTTGTCGCCATGGCAACCAAGTCTCCCCTGCCTGCTGTAGGTTGTCATGCCAGCCGCCTCCCCCGTGCTCTTCCTCACCCATTAGCGCTGTACTGTAGATGACACGTGCTCGTGCTGTACGCCGTTTCTACTGTCTGCCCAGCTCCGTAATGTGCACACACCGGGCCTTCCTGTCGTTTAAAGGTGCTTCTTGAAGGTGTTTTCTTATCAAGTGTTGCATATTCTTACATCTTCCACTAAAGGAATTTTCCTGCTGGAGAAATCTGCCTGGGTCAGTTGCACAACGGAGACAATCACAAAGCTTACACAACATGAAAAAGCTCAGCATGTGGCCTCAATCTTTCCTCTCCTTGTTGACTCTAACATCAACAAACCTCCTTTCTTCCATCTCTGAAAAACCAGAACATTCTGAAGTGTTCGGGTCTTCGTTGGGGATTGGAATCAAGAACCAGTTCTTTTTAATAATCGACACGAGGTGATTCAATCCATCGACATCATTCGCCTCTATTCTGAACTATTTCCCTACCAATTATTTACATTACAGAGGAGTGGATGGACCTTACATTGACTTTTCTGCCCCTGCTTGCTTAGCTTAGCAGATAAATGACGGTTTCCCCAAGAAAAATCTGAGTCAAGATTTTCTGCTTGAAGTTTTACGTAAGAAGCTTTAAAACTGAACACACGAAGGAAAGTATTTCACTGTCTCACAAGAGATTCATATTCAATACATTCAGCATGTGACACATCTCTGCATGTACCAAAAAGCCTCTAAATGTCAAGATACTAACAGGTAAATGCTTTCCAAACAGGAAGTGCAGGCTCATTGCTGACTTCAGCATAACTACGGCAAGCTCAAGGTTCCAAACAACTCAAAGCATTGTACTTCTGTCAATAAAACATAACAAAACATTACATCGACATCGTGTGACGTGCAACTTTTACTTATTTCTATTTCTTTATAACCAGAGATCTAGGATAAAGTGACTACATGCAGAGATTTTCACTTACTTATATGTAATTAGCTTATATGTAATTTTGCAGCGACCCCCTAGTGGATCATGGAGGTATTGCAAATGAGCTGCTAAATCATTTTCAAAATCGTATTTTTGCTTTGATAAAAAAATAAAATTATGAAGAAGAATATTTTTTATGTAAAAACTCACTCACCCTTTAAAATGATATTAAAATATTTTCCCCCCCAAGTATTAGATGGGGAAACTCTTAAAAACTGTAATTCTGAAGGTGCTGAAACATATTAAAGATGCTTTTTCAAAGATTGTGGAGCTGCCAACATGTTTCCCTTGTATACAGTTCAGTCGTTTATGTTCAATCTCCATTAAAAATTGCACAGAGAGGGGGCGCTGATGGCTTAGTGGATACGGCCGCGCACCATGAGGTTAGCCCTCGAGCGGTTGGCCCGGGTTCGATTTCTGACTGTGGCCTCTTTCCCGCATGTCATTCCCCACTCTCTCCCCCTTTCCTACCCTATACACTGTCCTCCTCTATCCAATTAAAGGCAGAAAAGCCCAAAAAATATCTTTAAAAAAAAAAAAATGCACTGAGAGGACCTTATATGGCCTCCATATTTATGGACTAATGAAAAAATTTGGGACTTAAAGATTTGGAACCACTGGTCTAGAGATATCTAGATTCATTGACAAACTTCATGTTTATTTACTCAAGAAAATGTTGACATTGAGAACCTGAAAATCTGCTTTTTGTACACAGAAGAATTGATGAGGGAATCGATAAAGAATTGGATAGATGAGTGGAGTTAATAAGGCCGTCGATATCATAGACTGTATAATGAGTGGACGTAACGACGTTCGGCTCAAACTGAAGCCTCCAGCAGATGCCCCGCCCCCTGGTGTCTGGCTGCAGTATAGGTCATAAGCCCCGCCTCCTGGTGTCTGGCTGCAGTATAGGTCATAAGCCCCGCCTCCTGGTGTCTGGCTGCAGTATAGGTCATAAGCCCCGCCTCCCCATGTATTCCAGATATGAGCCGGGAAAACTTTAAAAAATTACGATACCTTGTAGAAACGTTTCTCTCATCTTTACACTAAGGTGGTGTGATGATGTCATCTGGCTGCATGGTGTTCAGGTGTTTTTTTTCCTGAGAAGTTAGTTTCTCATTAGTTATTGGACGTTAAAAACTGCGATATAAGTTTCGTTTTACGATAGTTGACAGCTGCTGTTGGTGAGTAGTTTTTATCGGGGATATAAGAAACTTCAGGAAAGAGCCAAAAGGAGACTAAACCTTCTGAAGAAGAAGAAATAAATATTTTTATTTCTCTGTTTTACTCTGCTCCACTGGAAATTCTCTACTGCGCAGACTCTGGCTGCACAATGGCGGCTAGAGAAACGGGGTTTTTTGGCTTCAAAATTGTAGAACGGTGACAGGCGGAAGCACGCTGTTTATTCTATATACAGTCATTGGTCGATATCGATGAAATACTATCAATTTCCACCCTTTGTCCCCCTGTAAAGCAGAAGACTCAGTGCAGAGTTTGGCCTCAGAGCCTGGCTTCTTGGAGGTTTTATATTCCCAAACATGTCCTCCCATTTAGAGCGAAAAACACTTATTACCACAGCCCCACGGGGGATAATAACCAGGCATCTGGTTAAATTTGATATAACGCTGGCGTTGTGCTAAGTCTGGGCTCTGTGATAGTGGCAGGAGTTATTGTGCTGTCTACATCTGTTTGAGCTGCTTCAGAGCAAACGCTGCTTGGTGATTCACCTCTGAGGGTTAACAACGACGCCTCGGGGTGGACTTGACTGTTTGAGAGGATGATTACCTTTATTTACCTCTCTGTAACAGCGTCACGCTAATGAAGGACTTTTTCCCCATCTGCCTGATAGGATGAGTTCAGAGCAGCCATTTTGCTGCTGGTGAAATTTCCAAGATTACATTCGCTGTTCCTTATCTCCTAAATTAACTCATTACCTTGACATCCTGCGTTCCCGCTCTGGGAACACGTTGGCCTTGAATTTATAATGAAACATGGCCACCACCGCCCCCCCCACACACACCCCACACCCCCTTCACACACCGTGCAAACCCGTAACTCTCGGCCGTGTTCGTGCCATTGATTTTGACTCCAGAGCCAGATGAATAACCTTGAAGAGGAGGGGGGAGAAAAATGAGAAAGAGAAAAAGACAGGAGCTCAAGAGCTGGGGCGAAAATAGAACACCTCCTGTGTTTCTGTGTTCCTGCTCTGAAATGAAATCCTATCACACCAGCAGCGTGCTTTTTTCTTTTTTTTTGTTTCGTAGCATGACAGCAAAATCTTCAAAGCTCTCCCTGAGAAATTGGCCTGTTTCCATTCAAATAAATGAAGAGAAGCGTGCATTTGTTATAGCCCCGTGCACCCAGAAAGCTGAAAGAGTGTGTCAGGGTAATAAAGTGCTGCTGGCCAAGAAATTGGTGTTCAAAATCTGTCTTTTGGAAATATCTGCTGTAGTATCTCTAGATGCTCCAGGGATCGGAAGCAAACTGGAGTTTCTGTAAAGTCAGCTGTGGCTGCTTTCTAAATTGGGTTCAATCAGACCAACTAGGCAGAGCATCCCTGTCCTGTCAATCACAGCTTTCCTTGATGCCTCCTCTAATTGCATATGCAAATTGCCTGAGCTTATGAATTTGCCACTGCTGTAGAGTTTGGTGATTGCAAATCGTGATAACGACAGATTTCCTCACATTCATTTCTTAAAGTCTCTTAATGAAGAGGCAGCCACTTACCAGCGTAGATTATGCATGCACCGTGCATCATAACACAAGCTCTGGAAGGCAGGCGCCATTATCAACAAGTATTCCAATTAAAAGTTACGGAGACTGAATATTAGTCAACCTTAATGGGAGCAGACGACAAAAGAAAATTATATGAAGGCTGATCACATCCAGATCCTTTGATTAACCTGAGTAACTGGGAAATTGTTTCCAGTTTGCTCTTAGCTGCGAGCAGAGCTTCATTTGCTTTTATCAGGTTAGAGCCCGAGCCGGATATTATTGTTAAACAGACGTTAAATGTCCACACAGATTTCTCTTTCATCTCCATCTTTACCTTTGGATCAAGTTTGGTGAAGTTTTTCAGAAAGCGAAGAGCGAAAGTAGCCAGGGAAGAAAATCGATGGGTTTATTTAAACTCAAAGCCGGCGGGGGTGCAAGAAGATTAAAGAGGCAATCCCAGCCAAAGAGAGGGTTGGAGAAAAGGTCTGAGGAGAGGCAGCTGGAGGAAGAACTTAGATTTAAAAGCGATGTCATCAGTCAGGACTCGGGTTCAAAGATCCACTAACAAGCTCAGGGAAACTGACTCCCTTTGAAAAGCACTGACAGCAACGCATTAGCTCAGACACCAACTCAGAAAAGCAAAACTTTCTCCAGGAGGCAACACACCAAATGGTTTGGGCTGCAAATCCAGCAAAAAAAAAAACTTTTATCCTTCAGAAACCTGGGCTAAAGGGAAGCAGAAACGTTTAACAACTACTAAGAAACCAATGGTCAATACATGTAGAAGCATCAACCACTTGTGGATGTTTCAATCAGTCATTTATGTAACAAACTGACAGAGACAGAATGAAAAGAAATACATTTTTGACAATACAAATTTAAGAATATACTGCACCCAGATAATAACCCTGCGATGCATTAATTATAAAAGTCAGTGTCAGGATTTTTCCCTTGAGTGTTTTTATTTGTCTTCAGGGATGAAAAAAAGTTTTCCACATTTTTTTTTCCAAATATTTGTAACTGATCATTCAACATAAAACAGTGTGAACTTAATGTAAATTTGACTTTTTTTTGTCTTTCTTCTTTTCTTTTTTTTGGTAATTTCATGAATAATCTTTTTTTAATGCTTTGCGAAACATTTCAACTCTCTTTCATCCATTTTAACACTGAATAATTTATGGTTATTACTCTGTTTTACCCTCAAATGTTTGCCCATAGCTTTTTTAAAAATATATATATGTTTGGAAAAAGAATTGAAAACATTTTTTCAGGCCCTAAGAAGAATAAAAATTATCCTGACACAGGTTAATATGAATTTCCACCACATGAACCATTGAATTTAGGAGTAAATAACTTTTAAATAGGTGTCCACTGTAGTGACCACTATGCACCACAGGGTTAAAAAAGTTTACGTAAGCCCAGATTTTAAAAAGAGAGGTTCATTAGTTGCGTTTCCATTACACCTAGAATTGCTCAAAACCTAAATATGACAATACAAAAATGGTAATGAAAACACTAACAATTCGAAATATCTCTCAAATTTCAATAAAAAGGACTTCACACTCTCATTAGATGGATTTCCAGAAGTTCCCGTGTTGAAGTTTATTCCATTTTTTTTACTTAGGGTGTGTGCATTTCTAGTCGTGGAGGAAACACCGGCAAGAAACACTTGTACTTTATCCAAACTTTTGAAGTATAGCTTTAATTATGGGGAAAAGTGGAATGGAAATGCAGCAGGTATATTATCTGTGACTGTTTAGATCCAGGTAGGAAAGTTTTATAATGCTCAGACACAACACACGAGCAGCTTTTTAGCCCTGCATTGATAAAAACATTTATAAATTTTTGGTGTTAACTAGCAACAGTGGTGAGATTTAATCCTCTGGTCTCTCTGTTTCCCCTCGTATGTAAAATCTGTAGCCGTGTGTGTTTGTGTTTGAACTCTTGGGACCAACATGTGTGGAGCTGCATTGATTTTTACACATGTAAGTACACGGTGGAGCTACTCGCCTCAGGATAAAAACACATATGAAGCCAGACAACGCTTCAGTGTGTAGGCGTCCTCAATGGGAAAATAACCAGTTACACAAAACGAAGAAGAAACGTAGACGTATGAACAGTATTGTGTTTGTGAAGAGGTCAGTGTGAACACAGTTATTGGAAGACACAGCTCAGAAAATGTTTTACTTTTTTGTTCTTGTGCAATTTTTGGCTTTGTTTTTTACCCAAACAGGAGTAGTTTTGGTTCACTGTTACCTGCACAAACATAAACAAACACAAAGTCAGAAAATAAACATTCACATCAGTTATGACATTACAACAACCTATGACTTTTTTTTTCACCACTTGTGACTGCTTTTTGCCCATGTTAGTCACTTTTTTCTTTTTTTCCCCACCAATATTTCCCATAGTGACAACCTTCTGACTATTTACCAAGTTTTCTCAGAATTTTCTCGCTTATTTTGTTGCTTTTTGGACATTTTAGTCACCTTTCACTCCTTTTTTTCACCACTTTTTGGCCATTTTTGCTACTTTCTGAGTATTTCTCAAGTTTCCTCCCTATGTATGCCCATTTTCACTACTTTTTGACCTTTTTTTTTCGTTTCTTCTTGCTGTTTTTGTCTCGTTTCACCACTTAGACTGTTGCTTTTGCAAAGGTAGTTTTCAACAATTTGTCTCCTCGGTTGAGCGGGGTTGAGCGCTGCAAAAAAGTTCATCTTATATTATGACACAGGTTAAAGTTGAATTGCACTATCTGCGATTAGAATATTGCAACAGGTCATATTGCGATGAACTTCCCTGCCCTAAAGTGGAGTAAGCCTTACTTTGATTGAAAAAAACCCCAAAAATCTCAAGGTTCCAACAGCTTAATACATTGCTAACATAACAAAACAATGCATAAACGTCACCTGAAGTGATATTTTTACTTATTTTTATTTATATGCATCTAGAGATCTAAGATCCAATGACAAACACATAGTAGGAAAATAAACATTCACATCAATTATGTCATTACAACAACCTATGACTTTTCTTTTTGCTACTCGTGACTGCTTTTTGCCCATTTTAGTCACTTTTTACTCTTTTTCCTCATCACTTTTTCCCAAAGTTTCAACCGTCTGACTATTTACCAAGTTTCACTGAATTTTCTTGCTAATTCTTGTTCCTTATGGACATTTTAGTCACCTTTCACTTCTTTTTTTCACCACTTTTAGACCATTTTTTGCTACTTTCAGAGTATTTTTCAAGTTTTCTCCCAATGTATGCCCATTTTCACTACTTTTTGACCATTTTTGCTACATTAAATTCATTTTTCGTCTGTTTTTGTCACATTTCACCATTTTGACTGTTACTTTTGCAAAGATAGTTTTCAACAATTAATCTCTATGGTTTATCAGGGTTGAGTTCATCTTATATTATGACTCACTGTCTCATGTTCAGTATAAGAATTCTTGTCTGTGTCTCATTGTGTCAGATGAAAAAGCGTTTTCCTGGCAGCAGCACAAACACGTCAGCTCTTGAGAGAAAAAGGTGTCGCGGCGCTCGGTGGCGGTTGTGCAGGCCGACTTCCCTGTCAGAGCCTCACTGTAACACAAAAACATCCTCACCTTGCTGAGCCCTGCAGCACCTCTGGACCTGCTCACCGATTATAAGAAGCTTCAATCAATAACTCTGCGGCCCGTCCTCCCACTCTGGCTGGTTGACCCCGCTAAGAGCCCCCTGTGGGTGCTGAGACCAGACAAGAGCAGAAAAACATTTCAGCTCCGGCTGTGCACTTTTCACTTGTTGCTTGGTGTCAAAGAAAACTTTTATCAAACCATAAAGTTCTGTCTGCTGCTGCTGCTGCTGCGTCTTTAATAATAACGACCAACCAGGGGAGTGTTGGCGGTGCAGTGAGGCATCCCAGCCACTAGATCCTGCTGCAACCTGAAATCTGTCCCTGTGGAAACGCAGACGTGATGTTCAGTTCCTCAGAGAGCAGAGGCAGCGCTGCGTAACAGACTCTCACAAACTCTCACAAACAAACACCTTCATCTGTTCGTCTGCAAACACAGAAGAATTAGACAAACATAATGAGCTCAGAGACGCCACAGAGGAAAAGAAGCTCCTCTTTACTCCTGAAGTTTGGGTGACGTTATTCTAAAAACCTCCCAAAAGGAACCCCTGTTTTTAGGAATTCATTTCAGGAAAATCTGGCTTTGTTGAGATTTCCTTCGTTTTTGCACATATTAAGTCAAAATTTTGAGATGAAAAGTCAAAATTTAAACTTAATTTCTTTCAATTTTGACCATTTTCCTCAAACTTGACTTGAAATCTCTGAATTTTACCTTCTTTTCTAGATCAGTTTAGGCCTTTTTAAACTCAATAATTTGTCGATTAATCTCAACAATTTGACAATTTGTCTCAGAATTGTACTCAAGTATCTCACAATATTGATTTTTTGTATCTCACAACTCTGACTCTTTGGTTCAAAATGTTAAACTTTCTTAGAAATCGACCTTTAGCTTGTAACTCTGATATTTTATAGCTCAAATTTTTGTCTATTAATCTCAATAATTTGACTTTTTAGCTCACAATTTTGACTTTTAAGCTCAAAAATACATCCTTAAATCTCAGGATTTCGACTTAAGTATCCAAAATTTGACTTATTATCTCATAACTTTGACTTTTTAGCGCAAAATTAGGTCATTTCATCTTAGAATTTTGACTTAAATACCTCAAAACTTTGACTTTTCAGCTCAAACTTTGGCATAAAATCTCATATCTTTGACTTTAAAGCTCAAGACTTTATCTTTTTATATCAAAATTTTGACTTTAACATCCCAAATCATTGACTTTTATCTCTTAACTTTGACTTTTCAGCTCAAATTCTTTTTGTTTTTTCCCCCTAACGTTGACATTTACTTAGAGGTAACTTTTTCTCCAAAGACCAAAACAACATCACACTTTGTTCGACTCTTAACTTCTCCACTTTCTCTCTCTCTCTTTTTTGTGAGACACTCTTTATTTTGCTGTGTTTCCAACCAAAGATAGTTTCAGATAATTAGCGTCTAATTGAATTCCTCACAATTTAGTTTTTGAATAACCGGTGGACAAGCTGTTGACACATTAATTCTTACATTCCCGTCTCTTAATTGGCTTCAGTTCCCCTTCGCTGCACAAGGATTTTAATTTTGCGAACTCAAATTGCGTTATAAATTGAAAAAGCACAAATGGAGATACTGTACTGTGATGAACAATTCACTTCTGACCGGTGGAGCGGAGCAGAATTAATTAGATATGTTGGTAATGTTATTTGGAGAAACTTGAACTCACAGTGAAGAGGCCTGTGATGCTGTTTTAATAATATTTTTTCTTCCCGTTTTGCTCACTTTGTGTCCACTTTTGGTAGTTTTTCTGCGAGTATGTCATTGTGAGAGGCTGATAGCTCTTCTCTCAGAAAATTATATCCTTTCTGGAGAGAAGAAAGCAGTAAACAAGCCCTTTTCTTCCATTTTAACTGCAAATCACCAGTTTCTGACTGCTCTTTGTATCACTCAATGATGCTGTCTTTCTCTGTACCGTAAACACAGGCTGTGACTCATGACTCCATCTCAGGCTTTGGGGTCATGCTACATATTAACCGACTCTATTTACCCCGCAGCTCTCTAAGGACACAGATGAATAAGAAGTGCATTGTCCTCCTTCAACCTTGTATGTTTTACCACAATATCCTGACGCCCGTACCCTGAATATTCACTCTCCTTTCCACCAGAGGAATCCAGAGTTCAAACATATCAAAAGTGTTGTTTCATCAAATTATTCCAAGTGGTGAAATTTCTCCTGTAAAGTCCGTTGTTTGTTCTCATCAATAACAGCAGCTTCACAGTCTTCGAGCATTTCCTCCTCAATGTCAATCTGACAAAGCTGCAAGTCTTTGTTTTCAACAGGGTTCTAGCTGCAAGACTAATGTGACCCCATCGTTTTCTGTTGAGTTTTCATTCTTTCTTACAGAAACCAATCCCTTTATCATTAACATGGAGCCGGCTGTAGCCATTTAGATCATTGGCGAGACTTATTTATTTTCATTCACATTCATGTGCCTAAGAAGAGGCACAATCCATGACTGGAAACTACAATTTCATAATTTTTGTTGAACCCTTCCACAAAGAGAGCAAAGCTGACTAAAAAGTGGACACTGAGCACTGATGAAGCTGGTTTTGTTTGCACAGAGTCTTCGGACAAGAGCGTGCACTGTAAAAACTGAAATCTAAGCAAGTCTTTCTGTCTTATTTGTAGTAAAAATTGTCCATGCTTGACTGGCCAGAGGGTTGAGCAGTACAGGAAGCCAGCTGTAGCCATTTAGATCATCGATAACACCTATTTATTGCGGCGCATCTTCATTCACATTCATGTGTGCAACAGAAGAGGTGCCATTAGTGACTGGGAACAACAGTTTATGATTTTTTTGCGAATCTTTCCATAAAGAGAGCAAAGTTGTCCTACAAGGTTTTACCTAGAAAGCTCAAATTTCACCCAGGCGTAGACGACAAAGT
The DNA here is from genome assembly GCA_008086565.1 of Thalassoma bifasciatum. Taxonomy (NCBI): domain Eukaryota; kingdom Metazoa; phylum Chordata; class Actinopteri; order Labriformes; family Labridae; genus Thalassoma; species Thalassoma bifasciatum. The sequence goes on from RPOG01003259.1 coordinate 27,627, forward strand.
GTAGAAGTGATGTGGTGTGTGTCTTATATCTGGAATGAAGCATCTTGAAGTTAATGTTTTTCAAAAATTGTTATAAAAAATCCAAGGGTGAAAAGTGTTCCAGCTGCATTTAGCCTAATGTGGACTTTAGGTTCATCTTAAAGCATGGAACTAGAGATTTTAATCTTTTCAAACAAGGTGCTATTGATGAATTTTAACCCTGTGGTTCCTCAGTTGTCGTCTTTAAAACATAGTACGGTATATAGGCCAGAATTAGTTGGGATGTAAGGGGTTAATGTCAGTCATTGTTGCCTCAAAGAGGCTAATGCTTTGTTTTCTTCTTCATGACACTGTTTGCATGCTGGATGTTCCCCCCCAGAGTCATGATTACAGTTGTGTTTGTGTTAATGAAACACATGCCAGACCAGAGTAAACATACCAGGCAAAATATTTATGAAATGTGGCCCAGATTCTCCAGATCAGACGCTGTGCACAGTAACAGAGACTCAGCGACTCGTGCTAATGCCCTCCTGATTCTCCTGCTCTGAATCCTCCACATTAGCCAAATACTTAAGCCCGTTTCATCCCGTACCATTATTTAAAACAGGATTTGGTGTTGTTCAGAGGCTTAAAGGGGCAGCGACTCCTGTAATCTGATACAGCCCGTGAACTAGTGTTTAAAATGTTGAATCGATATGTTGCTAAATACGCTTCGGGTCTTGGTGGAGTGCCAGCGTGCGGATCAAAACGACACCCTCCCCCGTGGACAGGAGAACTCGATGCTCTGTTTGTCGGAGCGTTGCTGTGTTTTGGCCTTTTTCAACCTTGTGGGGCGTCTGCAGGCCTTGAAACGCCGTCTGTCGCAACGAGGGAGTGATGAGGAAGTGTGTTCCTTTCAGCGTGTTCATAATTAGACGCTGAAACAGGGAATAAACAGACTTTGAAATGCAAACCCTAAACCCTACATACTCCATTGTAGTGAGTTTTATTCTCTGAGATCCTGCAAAAATACCCAAACATCCTCAAAGATGACGAAGTAGCTCCAGGAAAATCTGGCTTTGTTGAGATTTCCTTCGTTTTTGCACATATTAAGTCAACATTTTGAGATGAAAAGTCAAAATTTAAACTTAACTTCGTTTAATTTCGACAATTTTCCTCAAACTTGACTTGAAATCTCTGAATTTTACCTTCTTTTCCAGATCAGTTTAGGCCTTTTTAAACTCAATAATTTGTCGATTAATCTCAACAATTTGACAATTTGTCTTAGAATTGGACTTAAGTATCTCACAATATTGATTTTTTTTTTATCTCACAACTCTGACTCTTTGGTTCAAAATGTTAAACTTTCTTAGAAATCCACCTTTAGCTTGTAACTCTGATAATTTTAGCTCAAATTTTTGTCTATTAATCTCAATAATCTGACTTTTTCTCTCACAATTTTGACTTTTAAGCTCAAAAATACCTCCTTAAATCTCAGGATTTCGACTTAAGTATCCAAAATTTGACTTATTATCTCATAACTTTGACGTTTTAGCGCAAAATTAGGTCATTTTATCTTAGAATTTGACTTAAAAACCTCAAAATTTTGACTTTTCAGCTCAAACTTTGGCATATAATCTCATATCTTTGACTTTAAAGCTAAAACTTAATCTTGGCCTGAATTGGCCTGAATTGACATGGATTCAGCACCACAGTCTGCCGGACAGCTCCCTCCCTCAGACCGGTCTGAGCCGGTTTCTCACAAACTTCCTCATTAACTGGTTTAATGAGTCGAGAGGTTGGACCCTCAGAGTCACAGACCCCCCCGCGTTCCCCGTGTGGCTCCGTCTGTCCCACGATCAGTCAGGGAGTCACTGTGTCAGATGTTTTATTCAACACAGCTGTGTGTATTTTTGGCACCTGGCGGCTCCATCACACAGAGGAGGGGGGAGCGTTGTAGGTCTCCAGAATGGGGTCACGGTGGCTTCATGTTCCCAAACCTGCCTGACCACCGCAGGCTAACATCAAACAGCTGAACACCTGTTTCTACACTGAGTTCCTCACTCAGATGAAAGGAGCTGAAAGTTTCCATCTAAGGATGAGATTGCTCTGAGATCAAAGATGCTGCAGTCTTTAAATGGAGGAACAGAATGGTTTCATTTGAAGAGGCGATAAGAGCCTGTTTGTGATACTGTGGATATCAAACATCAGAGTCACATTTCAAATACATTCTGAAATTAAACCCAATAACTCTGCGTTTGTTCCTTTGGGATTGACTGACATAAATTACCAGGACTCCCTCTGATCTTTACTGCTGTTTATGTAAATTGCCCTTTTTGATTTCTGAAAACATCAGTTGGTTTCTGTTTTGTCAACATCGTCCATCACACCCAGAAACCATATTCTCTTTCCTGATACTGCCATAAAATCAAATGAACAATATCAACTGTGACTTCTAAAGGTCTCTTAATGTCTCACCTGATGATGCCCATTTTTTTGTTGGCTTTTTACTGGCTGGATTTCAATTGGCACTGTGCTGGCAAATCACTGGTACTTTGGTTTGTTGGTAGGCTCTTCATAAACTCCTTCCAGGCTCTTCAATGTCTTTTCACTGGCTTTTTGGCTCTTTGATGTCTCTTCACTGGCTCTTTGATATCTCCTTTCTGGCTCTTTGATGTCTCTTCACTGGCTCTTTGATGTCTCTCTGATGTCTCTTCACTGGCTCTTTGTTGGCTCTTCACTGGCTCTTTGATGTCTCTTCACTGGTTCTTTGATGTCTCTCAACTGGCTCTTTGATGTCTCTTCACTGGCTCTTTGACGACTCTTCACTGGCTCTTCAATGTCTCTTCACTGGCTCTTTGATGTCTCTTCACTGGCTCTTTGATGTCTCTTCACTGGCTCTTTGATGTCTCTTCACTGGCTCTTCAATGTCTCTTCACTGGCTCTTTGATGTCTCTTCACTGGCTCTTTGATGTCTCTTAACTGGCTCTTTGATGTCTCTTCACTGGCTCTTTGATGTCTCTTCACTGGGTCTTTGATAGTGATGTCTCTTCACTGGGTCTTTGATGTCTCTTCACTGGCTCTTTACTGGCTCTTCACTGGCTCTTTTTTGACTCTTTGATGGCTCTTGCTCCCTGGATCTCTTCTTTAAAATATACCCCTAATTTTGGATGAACAAGTTGGGTTTTTTTTTAAAATTTTTGGTCTTGTTTAAATATTTGCCCAAATATTTTTGTCCTTTTTTAGAGGAAAGGTACTGATTGAATTTTTTGCATATCTCTGTGTCCTTTCTCTTACAGATCATAGGAAACTTTTTGCCATTTGCAACATGAATAGTTGACCTGTTAAAATGTCCTTGTTGATGCTTCTTCGTGAGTGAGGATAAGAAGTGATGTGCTATTGTGATATTCACACAAATTTTAAAGATGAAATAATTTTTTATCCTTTTTTAAGTCACAAAACTACTGTTCTCTTGCGTGCTTCAGCAACTATAAGTACCAGAAATATTTTTCAAAGTGCCCTTTCTTCTCTGGAGCCTCGGACAAAATACATATCTCCTTCAGCCCCAGAGCCCCTCGGCCTGAATTCAGCTGAATACCAACGCCACAGAAATGTCAAAATTTCCATGTTGTCACGCAGAGAGACGGACAGGCACTGGCTGGATTTCAGCCGCATGTGTTTGAAGTGTTTCCCCCTGGAGGAAGATGGCCCTCATGCTATCTTCCATTTCCTCTTTGACTGTGTGAAGATATCAGGCGTGTGCGGAGAGGTCGGTGGAGCAGAAACAAAAGACGGATTGGATTACCACACCCCAGGCTGAGTTCACGACCAAAAACCTGCATCTTATCTTTTTAACTCGTACAAGATAATTCCTTATGTCTATTCCAATGCTGAGTGTGAATGGTTGTTTATTAAAATCACTCTCTGCTCCCTTGAATCAATGTTGGTGGAACATTTCCAAATCATCTCCATGGAGGAAACTCTTAAAATTGAGTGTATTGTCCCAAAAAGAAAACAAAGGCTGGAGAGCTTTGGCTGCACCGATGATGAGTTCTTTTCAAAAGCGTCACAGGATTTGAAAATTGAGCAAAGACAACACACCATGAAATGCCATCGCATCAGGCAAGCACTGAGCAATGACCACAACATCAAATGTCCCGTCTTCTTTTAATCCACCATAAAATGATTTTCCTCCCCCCTCTGCACAGACGCTCCGCTGAGGTTGGCAGCCTCCGTTCTGCAAATATTCATTAGGCGTAAATACAAAATCAGAGCGATTTATGGGCATCAGCCACCTTTTGGCCTATCAATTTGAATGTGTAATGCATTCAGCTGCAGTAATGGGATTGCACCAGTGTTGTAGTGGCAACCTTCAATAACTGCAGCTCCCGTAATGAAGCAGAGCTCTTTCATCCTCTGCATGCTCTGCACCTACATCAATACTCTAATGATTTCTCTGTCTTCAAAGTGTGGACGCTCTGAATGCAGGTCATGCAGTTTTCACACACAGTCATTAAAACGCCTAAAAGCTACACAGGAGCTTCTTTATATTCTCACCTCACGTTTGTCTGAAGGCTGGGGAAGATGTGCGGCAGAGGAGGAAGCAGCTCAGAACATCACAAACTGGACTTAAAGTGACTGTGAGGAGAATCTGTAAACTGTAATGATGTTTTTGTTTTGAAAGTGAAAGTCAAACAGATTGGATATATAGTTTAGCTCCTCACAGCTCGGTGCTCTGAGACGTGTCTGTAATGTTAGTGAATCCTGGTTGTATCCTACCAGTGCTCATTTACCAACTCCAACCTCGCCAAGCAGAACAAACGTAACCTGGCTCTTCATTTTATTGATAGACTCTCAGATTAGCTCCATATGAAAATTCAAGATACTAATATCCCAATATGCAAGGTTTCAATTATGTAGATTTTCCCAGCTCCCCCTGCATGTAAAGCTCAGACAGTCTCATGATTATTGGTGACTTTCTGTTGATGTTGATGACGACAGTGAGCTCTAATCAATTAACCCCACATTCATCATCCTGTTATATATCATGATGCTTTTATTTTTTTGACAAATGCTTCATTTATTTCCAATCCCAGAGTCATATTGTATCATATCGATATCAAGATATATCTGGCATTAATATCAAGATTTTGTCCATTTAGCCTTTAGCCCTCTTGTGCTCTATCATACTCCCATTTAGCTTTCTTCTGTTCCGTTTCTGTCAGACAGTCCAGCTCCTTTTTCCATGACTACTTCTGAATATATATACACAAAAGTTTACTATCACGCATAACGCTCCTGTCTACTGACCATTCTCAGGGTTTCCTGGACTAAAACTATGGCGTAGGATCGCTGTCAAAAAGACGTATGCATAATTAATGACTCGTATTTGTAATTTGAATAATTTCTCGGTCAAATAAAGCTGTTTTACACAAAATCCTTCTGTCATATACACGAGTCTATGCACTTGGGTTCGAGTTAGGATTGTTTTTATACGAGTGTGAGTTTAAAATCTGTGAGTGCCAATGTTTATGAATACGACTCATGTTTCTTCGACTGCCTCTGAACACAAATCCAAGTTAATGGGTACAACCATTGACTGTATATAGAATGGACAGCGTGCTTCCGCCTGTCACCGTTCTATGATTTTGAAGCCAAAATTCCCCGTTTCTCTAGCCGCCATTGTGCAGCCAGAGTCTGCGCAGTAGAGAATTTCCGGTGGAGCCAAGTAAAAAAGAGAAATAAAAATATTTATTTCTTCTTCTTCAGAAGGTTTAGTCTCCTTTTGGCTCTTTCCCGAAGTTTCATATTTCCCAGGTAAAAACTACTCATGAACGGCAGCTGTCAACTATCGGAAAACGAAACTTATATCACGGTTTTTGACGTCCAACAACTAATGAGAAACTTCTCAGAAAAAAAAACACCTGAACACCATGCAGCCAGATGACATCATCATACTACCTTAGACAAAGGATGAGAGAAACGTTTCTATGAGGTATCGTAATTTTTTAAAGTTTTCCCGGCTCATATCTGGAATACATGGGGAGGCGGGGCTTATGACCTATACTGCAGCCAGACACCAGGGGGCGGGGCATCTGCTGGAGGCTTCAGTTTTAGCCGAATGTCGTTCCGTCCACTCATTATACAGTCTATGGGTACAACTCAAAAAGTGCTGTAATGACGTCACTGCTCAGGAGGAGCAATCGATCCGCGATGCCTCCACCCGTGCTTGCGCATGCCACGGAGGCAAAGATGGAGGATAGTCACTACCTGGAGTTTAATGATCCCGAAAATACAGAGCTGAAAACAGTCACCTAAGGATAAATCTGAAACAGGAATAAAAAAAAAAGTGATTGATGTGAGTTTGAGGCATCGTGGATCGATTGCTCTTCCTGAGCAGTGACATCATTCCAGCACTTTTCGAGTCGTAGAAACATGAGTCGTATTCATAAACATTGGCACTCGCGGATTATAAACTCACTCTCGTATAAAAACAATCCTAACTCAAACACATATGACTGAAGGATTTTGTGTAAAACAACTTTTTTTGGCAGTGAAATTGTTAAAATCACAAATACGAGTCATTAATTACGCATAGGTCTTTTTGACAGCGATCTTACTCCCTAAAAAACCACCAGAATCTTCCTGCAGGATAAACTAAAAAAAGGTGTTTTCATCATTAAAGTGATCAAACACTAACCTCATACCCACTCCACCAGCACATGAGCCCTTTGTTCCCTTTCCCCATGAATCTATGAGCAGATATGAGGCTTGTGCTCTGAATTTCATCAGCAGAGATTATTCCAACACTTTCAGACACTCTGGATGCACAGATCCCCACTTTAGAAACACGAGGCTTTATTAGGCATGCTTATTTAGCTCTGGCTTCTGTTTGGAGCACGCCTGCTTGTTGCTCAATGCAGGGTATTAGCTCTAAGTGAAGGAAATGGATGTTGACAGACCACACACACACACACACACACATGGTGGAGGGTTGTTCTGGCATATTGCTGGATTTAAAACCACAGTGTGTCATCGTCCTGTGGAAGATTCTTGTTTCCATCTGTAGCAAACACGATACAGAAACTTTGTTGACTCTTAGTGGTTGTAAAAATGTTTGAGCTCTTATATCAACATGTACAGACATCTGCAGTCTGTACATTCACTGTTTTTGATTAAGCTTCGTCAGAGTTAAACACTTCTCATTTAATTATATAAGAATTATTCATTATAATTCAACACTGAGTATTTAATTCCAAAGAGACGTCTTCGCCAAGATCTCTCTCCAAGATTGTTATTCATGTTCCAGTTATTCCTGGCACACTGTAAATAAGCTTTAATGCCTCTATTATCCCTCTGGTATATACCTTCGTGTCACACTTGTGCGCTCTTATAACACTCTAACTAGATTTTTTTCCCATCATAACGTTTCTCCTCAAGGTGACCTTGACCCATAAAGGAAATCTATTGCAGGGATTGAGTGCTTCTGTTCATGGCAGGAGAGATAACACTTGTAGGCCTTCATGGTGATACTTAATGCAGACAATCGATATTTTTCTTGTGCATTGATTTGAGGATTATTACATGACACCCTCCTTCTGCAGGTTAGGAAAGTGGAATTAGCACAAAACTCTCTCTCTCTCTCTCTCTTTCTGATTCTGTGCATCGTGAATGTAAAATTAAAAACCGTGCGGCTGTAAAATCAGTTTTTGCTGCTCATCTTTCTGCTCCTTTCCAGCCAAGTATGAAGCATCCAAATAAACAACAGCGTGTCGTCTCTCTGCAGCTCATCAATCTCAGCTCATCCCCACGAGTCCCGTGAGCAGATAAAAAGCTAATCAAAGCCTCCGCCGTGTCATTCATCACCAGCCGCTCGTGGACGCTCTGCCTTCCATTCCTCCTCTTTAGCCCCTTTGGCAGCACCTCTATTTCTCTGACAACTTGGGCGTACTGCTGCTGACAAGCCAACAAATCAAATTCATCTCTAAAGATTTTATCGGCCCTTTTAAGGTGTTGATATTTGACTGTGTTGTGAGAGATGTAGCTGCTGCTTCGGTATAAAAAGGAAGGTCAATAAAGCGTCGTTTTTAGTCCCAAAATTCACAGACACAGTCTGCAGAGATGTTACAGAATCAGCCTCCCACATGAGCTGCTTTCTTATCTCAGTTCTTCTGTCAACAACAAGCTTTTTTTTTTTGCACATCTCTGGAGGAAATCTGACAAACAACAGAAAGAAAATGATGCATGTAATGACTCGGCTCGTATATAATCTAGAGCAGTGGTTCCCAACCTTTTCCAACTCAGGGCCCACTTTTAAATCTCAAAAATGTTTGAGGCCCACCTCCAACCCAATAAGTACAGCAACTGTATAATGCCTTTTGAGAACCCCATTTGTAACAATAACCCAAAATGTGACAACAGCCCAATACAAAATGAAAAATATAGTCAACCCAAAATGTGATAACTGGTCAATAATATAACAGATGCTAAGCCAAAAATGTTTTTGCCCAAAATACAAAAGCTAATTCCATTTTGGGTCAGTTATTACATCTTTGGTTTTACGGCATTCTTTTTATTACATTTGGGGATCAGCGCTTTTGTTACATTTCCAACAAGTTTTTAAAAATTTGGGTTTCACAACTTTTTAAAATTTTTTTTATTACATTTCAGGACGTTGTTATGTTTAGGGTCATGTTACCTATTGGGCCATAATATGCCTTCCTAAAGGACTTTTTTTTTCTATCTGAACTGTTTTTAATTTCCTTTAAAACTTCCCTTAGTTTGACATTTTAAATGTTATTCTGTATATTTGTATCTTCATATAATTACACTCTAATAAACTTATATTTTATTAGAAATCATTTGGCGGCCCACTTGCAGTACCATCACGGCCCACTAGGGGGCCACGGCCCACAGGTTGGGAATCACTGATCTAGAGGTTAAAGGGACAGTGAGGATTTTCTAAGGGATCTTGAAAAAGTCTCACATCAAGTAATAAGAATACATTTTATTTATAGTGCACTTTACATCAAGACAATCTCAAAGTGCTACAGAGTAGAATAATAATAAAAAAAAAACTTATTTTGTTTAAGTTAAAAACACAGAAATCTTAAAAGACTTTTGATAAAATGCTTTGGTAAAAAGATGCTTTTAGATAAATGCCTTATCATTATCATTACCTTGTTGTTTTAATTGTGTATATTTAATCATTTTTAGCTGATCCTGTTCTTGTGTTCTCTTGCCTGTTCTGCTGGCTGATTTTACTGGAACTGTTTCCTAGAGAACTTGTTTTTATTGCCTGTAAAGCACTTTGTAACTTTGCGTTTGAAAAGTGCTATACAAATGAAGTTTATTATTACTATTATTGTTATGATCCACAGTTTAAAACGAGATTATCAGCGCCAAAATAGGTTATTTCTAGACGCAGAGCAGAAGAAAGATAAACATGAGAGTGATAGAGCACAGTTTAAAGGCTAAAACACAAGTTTAAGACTCATGTTTAAGGCTAAAACAAGTGGAATGAACATTAACTCAGACAGTTAATGTTCATTTCTGTCCACATGCAGCAGTTATTCTGCTGTGATCTTTTCAAAGAGCCAGGTTACGTTTGCTCTGCTTGGTGAGGTTGGAGTTGGTAGATGAGCACTGGTAGGACACAACCAGGATTCACTAACGTTACAGACATGTATCAGAGCACCGAGCTGTTAGGAGCTAAGTTAAATGTAGCCTGCTACCAAACTACGCTACATACTTATAAAGTTTATTTGTTATCCTGTTTCAAACAACAGCGCTACTTAAGCGTTGATAAATATGTTACCTCGTTGCGTTTTCTGGTAAAAAGTTATCTTGAACAAAGAAAAGTAGAGTTAAAAAGAAGATCTTCTCTCCATGTATCTTCCAAAACAAACTCAGGGAATATTATATTCAGTATTTCATTTATTATCAATGTGACCACAGTTGGAAAATGCTCTGACGGTGCTGAATCTGTATCCATTCTCCTCATGTGCTGCACGTAATTGTAATTCGACTACATCTCCAACCAAATATGCAAAATCTTTTTGACGGACGAGGATTTTGACTCAGCTAAACTGGCTCCAACCTCACAAACCCCCCCCGGCCTGTGGGTGAGATTAAGAAAAGCTGGAAACAGTGAATCTGGACGCTTTTTTGTTGCTGTTGGTTCACGGTCAAACCGGTCGTGTGTTTGGTGTAGTGCCTCTTTTGAGCTGGAGTGATGAAAAATCTTATAAGAGTTTTCCAGCAAAACTCTCGCCAAACACCAGAGCTTGAAGTTTTCCATTGTATCTCACAAATATTCTCCCAAAATTCTTCCTTTAAGACAAGGTTCCCTTCCTGCTCCCATTTTTGTTTTATGTACAATGATATAATGCCGGAGCTGAAGGTATCTGTAAAAATCATCTCTGTCTAAACCAAACTGCTCCTTCACGGTTGTGTGTTTGATTCCCTTATTGTGCCTGACGATGCCCAGAGCTTCACCACCCATGTTGGAAAACTCATGATCGTGCAAGCTGGAAAATATGCTTTCAGATTGGAAAGAAGCACAAATCAAGTTTCAGATCTTACTCCCATCAGATTCCCTTTTTTCTGTTTCACCTGCAAGAAACATTTTTCCCTCCAAAGACGACTCTTTGGTGCGTGAAGTGGAAAATATTTACCGCTGCCGTCGTCTAGACAGCAGCTATATTTAACCATGTGAAGTCAACAGCTGATATTAGATCAGGCAGCAAACCAACAACTGCATGAGTTTCTTCTGGAAACTTTCAGATTTCTTTTCTCTTTCTTTTCAAATCCTCTTCATCACATCTCTAAAAGCATAACACGTCTTTGACCGCTCTTAATCATGAGTGCATGTTGGAGGATCTGCTGCTTTTTTCTTTTCAAATTACTTTGAAGCCCTCCTAGAATATTCCGTCTACAGCATTTGCATTGGTTTGATTTAACAAAGTGCAGATCCGCGTTTAGTTTTCATGTGATTTATCCAAATTTGCACCAGAATCTGGCGAGAAAAACCTCTTAATAAGAAAGGCACACGGTCTCTTAACTCAACCTGCCCTCGTCTCTGAGTCTGTTTGATGAATTTCCACCAATTGTAATAAAAACCAAAGAGAGCTCTGTAACCCGGAGCTACTTTTTGTAACAGAAAAGCTGAGGAAATTTAAATTTTGGGGTCAAACAAAGGTTTTTGCCCTCCCTCGGAGTTATAAGTGCTTGTATAAAATCCTCAACAGCTGCTTTTGTGGTTTGTTTATTTTGCTATATGATATAAAAACATGATATAATATTCATTAAAAAGCATGGTGTCCAAAAACTCTGAGTTAATAATTGGAGAGGGTTCTGGCCTGAACTGTTTTGCTTGTTTTGACCATGAAACAGTCAAAAAATGCCCTGAGAGTAAGAAGCTAAGCTCATTTTTTCATGGAATACCTTGAAATGTCAGTATTTGGAGTTATTTCCAATTAACTGAGCGTTTTATGAAAGTAAAACAGTTTAAACTAAAGGAAAATTCAAACATGAAACTGGTTTTTAGAGGTTAAGTAAACAAAAAACACTTCAATCAAACAGGATAAAGTGCTAATTTGAACATTAACAAACATGTACAATAACATTTATGAGGTTTTACCTCTCGTGCCTCCTCCTCGTCACGAGACAAAAACTGAAACTGAAAGTAGAAGAGAAAGACATTCAGCCGCTCACACACACTGTACAGAACAAACAAGGCGTGGTACATTGTTTTATAAAGGTTGGCAACAATAAAAGCCTCAAAACATGTTCCCACAGCACAAAGGAAACTTCAAACACTTTTCTAAAACAGCAGAACAAATACACACACTATATTACGTGCTGCACAACCCACACCCTTACACACATGCAAGGTACTACATATCGTCAACACTGAAATAGGCAGATATTGCACAAATAAGACTTGGTAGTCACCACACAATACAAGTGTTAATCTATACAAACAAGTAAAAAGTAGAGAAAGAGAGGTCATTCATTCTGAAATTCATCCACTCCGACGTTACCTTTTCTCACATGAAGTTGCTCCTTCAGATGCTCCTTTATTTCTCTGAGGCCTTTGGAATATGATGTAAAAACATTATATTACATTTATTAGAGAGCGTATTAGAGTGGTGTCTGAAGAGGGCGCTGGCTTTAATGCAAACATAAGGAGTGAGTGGATTATGAGGCTTTCATTGCTCCAGCTGAGTATAAACTCTTTGAAGTGCTTTATATTGTCATGATTTTTGAATTCGTCATCTTTCTACACTAATCCGATTTCTGGGGATGAAAGGACGGCCTCGGAGAAATAATTTAATCCGTCCACAAAGACTCTAACTTCCAAAGAGTCGTCAAACACTTAACGGGCCTCTGGTGTTTCTGATGACGGCCGCCTCGACCTGTCAGCATCTATAACCCTGACTCTTTTCATCGCGGCCCGTTTGACTCGCGGCCCGTTTGGCGAAAGGCGGGAAGTGATGCCAGAGATCATTGGTGCTTCCAGCTCACCGCGGGCGCACGCTTCCTCCTCCACCCAGCCCCCCTGCCCTTCTTTTGGCTCTAAAAGCAGCAGTAAAAAGGTCAAAGCATCCTCCGCTGCCTGCCGTGTTATTTGCCCTTTCTGTTCGCCAAGATCCCCCATTGACCTCCACTCAGATTCCCCGTTCGTTCGCTGGACTCTGTGGCTCTCCTGCAAATGAGATTCAAGCTGTGTCTGTGCGTTGTTCACCTCCCTTTAAACAGACTCCCGGCTTGTTTTTCTATTTCAAACAGCTATTACATCCCTCTGGCTGCTATTGAGATTATATAATCTATTACCTACCGGAGCACAGAGAAGAGATGTATTACCTCTGATGGTAGTACTATTATTGTGTCCTGTTTTCATTAGCTGTGTCACCCTGCTCTCTTCATCCTCTCCTCTACTCCCTACTCTTATGTAACGTGTTTTACAGGTTATGATATTTACACAGAGAGCCTCACAGGGGATGAATGAAACCTCCGATTTCTGAAAGACCTCGAGGAAAAACTCACCCACAAAACCAACCTCTTTCTAAACTCGAGGATTGTAATTAATCTGTGCCGTAGCTGATGAGTTTTGGATCATTAGTTTTGTTTCTTAGTAAATTGTAACCCCAATTCTAATAGAGTTAAGATATTGTGTAAAACGTAAGTAAAAACAGTACAAAAAGCTTAGACAGGTTCATGTTTCCTACTGTGTTTCATCACCTTTCCTTTAACAACTCTCAATAAGTGTTTGTGAACTGAGGACACAACTTGTTGAAGCTTTGGAGCTGAATTCTAGTAGCTGCACTCTTCTACTACGGAGCCACGCTGTTGTAACAGGAGCAGAATGTGTCTTGGTTTCATTGTCTTGCTGAAATAATCAGGGACGTCCCTGAAAAAGACAAAGTGTCTTGGATGGCAGCAGATGTTGCTCCAAAACCTGTTTGTACCTTTCAGCATTAATGCTGCCTTCACAGATACTGGGACAGTTACCCATGATGCCATGGGCACTAACNGTTGTTGATGTCTGACTTTGTCTTTGCATGGTAGAGTTTGAACTGTCACTTGTAGATGTAGTGATGAACTGTGTTAACTGACAATGGTTTTCTGAAGTGTTCCTGAGCCCACGTGCTAATATCCTTTACACAATGATGTGGGTTTTTAATGCGGCGCCGCCTGAGGGGTCAAAGGTCACGGCCATTCAATGTTGGTTTTGGGCCTTGCTGCTTACGTGCAGAGATTTCTCCAGATTCTCTGAATCTTTTGATGATATTATGGTCTGTAGATGATGAAATCCATCAATTCCTGCAGTTGGACAAAGTTGAGAAACATTGTTCTTAAACTGTTGGACTATTTCCTCACGCAGTTGTTGACAAAGTGGTGAACCTGGCCCCATCTTTGCTTGTGAAGGACTGAGCCTTTTCATGACACTCACCTGTTCACCTGTGGATTGATTCAACTAAAGTTCATCAGTTTGAACAATAAATATCTCAAAGCATTGTGTTTTGTTTTTACACAGAAAATATCCAAAGTGTTTGACCCAGACAAGTTGAAATGAAGCTAAAACTGTTTAATTGTTTTCTTGTCTGCTGGTTTATAACTGAGGAGAGTTAATTATGAAGCTGTGATGGGAACAAACGCACAGATTAATCCTAAAGATTTTAATTTGGATCAGTGTTTGGCTTTGTTTACATCTTGGATGTCATTGAATTATAATCATGTGGTCATAATTATGATATAGCTCAGTGATGAGGACATTTGTATGATCACAAAGCAGCAGAGGAGCAGTGATTGATGATGAACCTGATGATGCTGTCGGCTCAAACAAAGCACCTTTGATTGAATCCTGCAGGGCGTCATCCTGGATACTCAGTCTACCAGCATTCATAGCTGTGTGTGTGTGTGTGTGTGTGTGTGTGAGTGTGTGTGTGTGTTGAATTATGACTGAGATACTGTAGCCCCACCTACTGTACAGGAGCATACAGTGTCTGTCCCTCTTTAGACCCACAGCCAGGAGCTAAAGAGAGAGAAAGATGATGATCTAAGTCTGCGTGTTTCAGCTCCTCTGCTCTGTAATTAAACATGCAACTGGCACACGGCGTGTTATTTATACCGCCGTGGAGTGAGCTGCCCAACCGCCACGAACCTCCTGATTGGTACAACTGCTTTTCTAGGTCACACACACACACAAATATTCTCCTTCACTCACGGAGCCAACTGCTCCTCAGAGCTGAGGAAGGTGATGTGCATTACTCGCCCGGTTGCCGCTCTTCCTCCTTAATCTAAATATAAACATGACTCACGGCGAGTGATGGCACTTACACTGACTCAAGATGGCGGCATACCTTTTCAGTGCTTCTTGACAAACTCTGACAACATCTCCTCCCCCCGTCAGGAGCAGAGTTTCCCTTCCTCTCACTCCAAGTTGTGCAGTTTGTTCCAGCCCGTCAGTAAAGACTGATAATTGCTGTTTCTTGGGAATAATCTATAGGTAATAAACGGGGCACTGCCAGCTGCTGCGAGACGCTCGAGGCCCCCAGGAGGCGCCGATCAGGTGGGTGCTCATCTGGCGGCGGCAGAGGCAGGATGAGACAGGCTCTGCCCCA
This sequence comes from Thalassoma bifasciatum, assembly GCA_008086565.1. Classification (NCBI taxonomy): domain Eukaryota; kingdom Metazoa; phylum Chordata; class Actinopteri; order Labriformes; family Labridae; genus Thalassoma; species Thalassoma bifasciatum. Next base: position 42,713 of record RPOG01003259.1, read on the forward strand.
TCGCCTCCCTCTCTTTCTTCACGCCTCTCTCTCCGTCTCCTGGGTGTCTTGAACTCGCTGTGCCCTTGGACTGGAGTTGCTTAAAGGGAAGCAGAAGAATGATATCACTTTGTTGCTCAGCAAGTTGCACCCAAGGGAAGACTTGTGCCTGGATAATGACGGCGTTAAGCCAGAGCAGCTGCAGTTGTTGTAGCTGTACAAGTGAATGTTAAGTTTTTATTTTCAAAACTTGGTGAAGAATTTAAGGCTGTAAAAATCAAATGAATCTTGAATCACTTTACAGTTAAACAAATGTATATTTTCACAGTTGGTAGTTGCAAAATCTTTATCCCCACCCCGCCCCCTTCAAATACACATTCAGTGACAAACACATATCAACTAGAAGTCACAAAAAGAGTCTAAATTAGGCATTTGAGGGTTTTATGAATCTTTTTTATTGTTGAGAAGGTTGTTAAAAATCTTGACATCAAGTTGCTGCAGATACAATGTTTTCTTGCTTTTAAACAGATCTTTACATCTTAGTTCATTTTATTCACGTTGAGTCAATGTTGTGATCTACTGCACAACTTTATCCAAAGGAGACACTTTTTTGAGTTGAGATGTGGTTTAAGAAGTAGTGAAAGTTACATCCCATCACCCAAACTCTTAGGAAACTTTGTGTTGGAGTTGCATGTGACCTATGAACACTGCTTGACCATTTTTAGACTTGGGATTTCAAATTCGGACTTTCTGGGATGCATTTCAATGGCAGAGAATATGGGAATAACTATACGTGCTGTGATTGGCTCTGGTTTGTGTCTCATACCCAGTATCTGCCATGAAAACCACCCAGTTTGACCTCCTTCCAGCGTAACCTGCCGCTCTGACCGCCAGCTTTGTCATCGTATCGATCACCTCCACTCCACCACTGACGCCTCATTGGTCATCATTTCAACCTTTTCTTATTTTCAGCTCCTTCACCTCGGTCATCCATCACACGTCAGCGCGTCACATCGCTCCTCTCTGCCCCACGGAGCTGGAAGATGAAAGAAGCTCCACTTTCTGGTTTTGATCCTGTTTTTGGAGGAATCTCTTTGCAACATCTTTGCTTCTCCACTCGGTCACGTTGCTCTCGCTGTGGCCTCTGGTTGTGTTTCAGTCCCCTGAGGAAACAGAAGCTTTAAAGTGCTCTCTGTCACTTTACATTTTCAGTTTCATAACATCACAGGCTGCAGAGGAAAGGACACAAGAGCACATAAGCTTCTGCCCAAAGAAGAAGAAGAAGATCCCTGAGGCTACAGTCTCAGCTGCTGGTCAAAGCAGTTTGTAAACCTGAAAAAGTTTCCTTTCACTCTTTCCAAGAGCTGGCTCCTTAGATTTGAAACTTCACGGAAACTGAAACCACTTGAGAGATAATGGAAAGTAAAGCTGCTTTTTAATCCAGGTTTCTTTCAGTATTTGCTGAAGGAGGCAAATCAGCAAAAAAGTTCCAATATCTCTGAAAAATCATCAACATTAAGAGGACTGAAACAATAACAAAGCACTTTAATTATCTACATAACCTCTGGACGAGGTTTGGGATTTTTTACACTGAGCTGCTGTTAACTTGAGCTTAAGTTTCTTGGCACTTATGTATTTGGCACCAAAGTGAGAGAAAAAAAAGATCCGTTAATGCATAAGCAGGCGCCAAATTTAATTAAACTGAAAAAAAAATCAAAGTTGTGCAGAGTCTTAACCCTTTTGTGTACTTCTCTAACCTCTTACATGAGCACAAATATGACTTACAGTGTTTCAAAGCTTATAAACGAAGAACCACAGGATCAAAATTTATCAGTGACACCTCATTTAAAAGATTAAAGTCTCTAGTTTCAGAAAATGTCATTTTTAAATATGTGGCTTAAGTCCACATCAGGATAAATGCAGCTGAAACACTTTTTTACACTTCAGTTTTTTTAACTGAAAATCAATAACTTCAAGATGCTTCATGTCAGACATAAAACATTCACCTCATCACTTCTACACCTTATCATCTACATCTGGGTGAAATTTGAGCTTTCTAGGTAAAACTTTGTAGGACTTGTAGAGTTTTTAGTCTCAGGCAGAGTTGTACTGCTCTCGTCTGAAGACTCCTTGCAAACAAAACCAGCTTTGTCAATGCTCAGTGTCCACTTTTTAGTCAAATTTGCCCTCTTTGTGTCAAGGTTTCACAAAAATCATGAAATTGTAGTTCCTAGCCACTGATTATACCTCTTCTGTTGTGGATATGAATGTGAATGAAGATGCACGGCAATAAAATAGGTCTCACCAATGATCTAAATGGCTACAGCTGGCTTCGTTTGATTTATATGGCAATTGGCTACATGTTAGAGTGATTTGTAGGACTGTTTGCAAATAAACTACCCTGTATTAGAGCCATATTGGTCAGTTAAGCAAGGAGCACTTGTTGTCTATCACAGGCTGTCCTGGGATGAAAACTCAACAGAAAACGATGGGGTCACTTTAGTCTTGCAGCTAGAACCCTGTTGAAAACAAAGACTTAGAGCTTTGTCAGGTTGACATTGAGGAGGAAATGCTCTAAGACTGTGAAGCTGCTGTTATTGATGAGAACAAACAACGGACTTTACAGGAGAAATTTCACCACTTGGAATAATTTGATGAAACAACACTTTTGATATGTTTGAACTCTGGATTCCTCTGGTGGAAAGGAGAGTGAATATTCAGGGTACGGGGGTCAGGATGTGACGTAATGACCCCAAACAGGTAGGACGTCCACGTTGTTGATGCTGAAAGTTGTTGTTAATCCCTCAGTTTTGGACAGAAAAAGACCAAAAGTCCATCGGCCTCCTCTGTGACTTTGCCCGTGATGAAAAAATGTCTTTCATAAGGCCAATTTTGTGCTTGGTGGAACTTGTCCTCTGATTTTCCTTCCCTGCCAATCAGTGGCTCAGGTCAAACTGTCGTCTTCTTCCTCTCAGCGAGCAGTCACTGTAAAAGCTTATTGACGTAAAGCCTGGAATGAAAATGTAACGGTGTGCTGCGGTTGAGAACTGCCGTCAGCTCTGAGTCAGGCTTAAATACGTCCACAGAGGCTGAAAAGTGCAGAAAATAACACCTCAAACCACACATTTCTGTCAGGCTCTGACTCTGCATACATCAGGCTGACGTGAATTGGCTGATGTTTTCTGCACATTCTGTGGTTTTCTGGTCCCACGAGCTTCCAGATCAATCTGACGGTTATGAAATCTTCT
>RPOG01003259.1:46411-67991 GCA_008086565.1 Thalassoma bifasciatum
GGGGGGGGGGGGGGGGGGGGGGGGGGGGGGGGTAACACAGAGAAGAGGGGCTTGATTGCACTTTACCACTCTGAATACTTCGCTCAGTCTGCACTATCACTTTCTCACCGTGAGGACGGTTTTACATTTTGTGCATATAAAAAATAAATGTTGCTTTCAGATTCAGCTGCAGGGATTTTCCTCACACACACACACACACACACACACTTACACACACATAGGGCTGCATGATATGTCCTTAAACCAGTAACTCCATATGTTTTGGTTACATCTCGACACACGATACATATCTTGATATTTTGATTTCTCCTGTTAATCAGCATATGAAATGTTCAATTCAACCCTTTAATTGATAAAATAAAACCAGTTCAATGATTCAAACAGACCTTTCAGTCAGATAAGTAAAATTTGCTGCCATTTCACATTGTGAGTTACAGTTAATCTTTCTAAAATAACATCCATGAAGATCAAATAAACTTGAACATAACAAAACTAAAACCGGGGATAACTTAATCTAACTTTTATTTCCATTAATCAGCTTCCTGAATATTGTTGTTGGTGCTGAAATGACTCTGTTACTGACTTCTGTCTCTGAGCCTGGGCTGTTGCTGTAGTTGGCAGATTTTTTTTTTACTTGTTACAAGCAATTGATGCCTCATTTTTGTCTTTAAAAAACTTGAAATGAGACATTTTTATGATCTTGTCTAGTAAATGTGGCTCAAATCAAGAATAGTAAGACAAATTTGACTAAAAATAAGACATCATGACTTGCTTAGATTTCAGTTTTTGCAGTGCAGCTTTGATATCACATGTATTTATTATGTCACTGACAAAAATCTTGCTAAAAAAAATGTGTACATTTGAATTTTCTGTTAATTAAACTACATTTCTTTCACCAACAGGCTGCTTGTATAAAGCTTAAACTCTGTAGACAATTAAGAAGCTAAAATGTAAGACTTAAAAAAAAACACATCAGGTGACACAGGACTAGATTCAAATGTGTAATGATGAAGAAAAAGCAAAAATCAGGAGGATCAGGAGTGAAAATTTGAATTTCTGAAAGTTTTCGCCCCATTCAAATGAATGGAGAATGAATGAACAGAGCTGAAGGCTTGAAAACCTACAGAGTTAATGAATAGGACTGATGTGTGTCTTACTTCAAACTTATTTAAACATACTTTTCCTGCAAGGAAATGCCCCTTCCCTCTAGTTTTGACTTTTTATCTCATAATTTTGGCTCGATATGGGCAAAATAATCTCGACTAAGCCAGTTTTTATTCTTCTTAACAAGCGGGAATGAGCTTCTCTAAGTCTCTGTAGTTGTTAAAGATAAGATTTCTTTTCTCACACTGAGCAGGCTAAACTCCAAAAATCAAATCCACAGTTATTTTTCTAACACTTCCTTTCTGTCTGAGGTGATTATTTCTGCCAAAGCTGATATTTTCTTTTTTTAAAGTGAGTTTTATGTAAATTAGGAGAAGAAGATGTGGATAAAAGCTGCTCTTTAACAGCTCATAATCAGAGAGGAATGACAAACACGTCTAATTCCTGCAGCTTCGGCCACATTCACACACATGCAGCCGCTCAGTCCATGACGCAACAGTTCGCTCTTACATAACACACGTCTCTGCTGGAAGTGGAGCAGAAAAAACAACCGACACGAGCCAATCACAGGAGCCGGTCACCTTTCTTTAAAATAAACCCGTCTAAAAACATACGCAGGGTTCATAAGCAGCAGAGTGATTGCACTTGTGCAGTAATGGCTGGTTAAGTTTTCATTAGGCGATAATTAGCAGTCAATATATGATTTACCCGCAGAGGGGTCTGCTATAGCCGGTAATTGCCTCTTGTAATACTCTGAAATGCAAATGGAAGGGGATCAGCTCTGAAGTTGTGGGCTGAGACGAAGCTCGGGAACAATCAGAGCTTTTGTTTACAGAGGCATTGATAATGAATCTAGTGTGGCTCTGGGAAATTATAGTCCTCATTTTGGCTTTTTCCTTTGGACATTAACTTCTAATTAAGAGGGGAAATTGGGCATCCTGACGAGAGGCGATCGACTTGATTGTATGCGCGATATAAAGCTTTTCCTGTCGCCAAATTCATAATGAGCATCCAAATATACAAGCTGTGATAAACAAGCTCCTGTCCCTGCAGAAAACTCTGCTTATTTTTATGTATGCATGTGTGCTTTTGTAGAGATTATCTTTGCTAAATCCTCAGCAGCTGTCCATTAATTACAGCCACATATATGCAGAATCAAACGCTGCATTTAGCAACAACATGTTCACACATGTTTTCTGCGAACGTATGGAACAGTGCCAGTTTGTGCAGGGACTCTGTTACGCTCAGAGTTACTTTCTTAATGGATTTTATCAGATGACAGACAGAGAACAAAGGAGACGCAGGCGTGAGAGTCGTACGTGGAAGAAAACGAGAGGATGGAGAGTGTGAAATGAGCTGAACATAAATTAAAGCTGGAATCACGTCTCAATCACAGGGAAGCCCAATTACACCAATTAAAGATTTTAAAAATGGTCCTTGCTTTGATGAGAAGTTTTTTTTTTTGGCCCCAAAAGTCAAAATTTGGCAACAAAATGTAAAATTATGAGATAAAAAGTCAAAATTCTAAGATAACTAAGTCGAAATTTTGAGATAATCAAGTCAAGTTATGAGAAAAGTTGACATATTGAGATAAAAAGTCAGGGTTTTGTGATAAATAGCTGACATTGAAATAAAAAAATCAAATTTTTAGAATAAAAAATGTAAGAGAAAGTCAGGATAACAAGAAAAAGTCAAAAAAAATTAGATAAAGGTTGAAATTTTGAAATAAAAATTGAAAATCATGAATAAAAAGTTAAAGCTTTGAAATAAAAAGTTGAAGTTTTGAGATAATTAAGTCAATATTATAGGGAGAAAAGTCAAATTTTGAGATTAAAAGTTGAAATATTGAGAAAAAAGTTGGATTTTGGGATAAAAAATGAAATTTTTGACACAATTTAGTCAATATTATGACAGCAAAAGTTGAAATGATGAGATGAAAAGTCAAAATTGGGGATTGAAAGTTGAATTCCTGATAAAGTTTAGTCAATATTTTGACAGGAAAAGTCGAAAAGTTGAGCTAAAAAGTTAAAGCTTATGAATAAAAAGTTGAGATATTGAGATGAAAAGTCAAATTTTGAGGAAAAAAAACCAAACTGATTTTTGGGTTATCCAAAAATTTGAGAAGAAAAGTCTAATTTTTGTGACAAAAAGTCAGAGTTTTAAGGTTTAGAGTTTCAATTTAGATATTAAAAATCAGAATTTTGAGATAGGAGTTGAAATATTGAGATAAAAATTCAAAATAAAAGTCTTGAGATAAAGTAAAAACTTGCAGAAAAAAAGTGGAATTATTTACTCTTGATCCCCAAATTTTGTCTGAATATGGGTTAAAATAATCTCAGCAAAGTCAGTTTTTTGATGTTGATATTTTTACATGGTGAAAATGGGTCCTGTACAGTGTAATGTAGGAAAGTCAGTTTGTTGTTGATTAACCTGAGAGAAGGAAGAGTTTTAAAAATCAGACGGAGGATGTTTGTGTTATTGTTGAAGAACCGTGTGGTCTGATGTTTCTAAACGTGGTCTGATTGAGTCACAAAGCGTCTCCGTTGAAGTGCTCTTCACTTAATTACCGTCCACTTTGGATGTGATTGCTTCAAACTCAAACCAAGTGTGAATAGTTTCTCTGAGACCTTAAGTCACCGTTTACGGTTTAGCATGTGTGGCAGTGATTTCTTTAGCTATTTTAGATTCAGTCTTCCACATTTTCATGTCTTATATGTAGTAAAAAGTGTCATATTTTTCTTAATTTGAGCCACGTTCACCAGACCAGGTCAAAAAAGTCTTAATTCAAGTTTTTAAGGATGAAAATGAGGTCTGAATTGCTTGTAACAAGTCAAAAAAATCAGCCAATGGGATAAGAAAATTTTCATGGAAAGATGTCTTAAAACAAGAAACTTTTTTCTTATCCCCATTAGGAGCAATTCAGACTTAATTTTTGTCCTTTAATAACTTTAAATAAGACATTTTCCTGGACTTATCAGTTGAGTTTGGCTCATATCAAGAATAATAAGTCAAATACAACTAAAAATAAGACTTGCTCAGATTTCAGTTTTTGCAGTTTATGTCCAAAAAAACTCATCCTCTCTTTTTTTAGGAACAATTTAATTAGTTTTATATAAAATATATATATTTTGCTGATTTCTGTTTAATCCTGGGGGTTCTTTAAGGGTTACGGATCCTCGACAATGAGCCCATTTAATCCTCTGAACAGGAAGCTGATTAAAAGCTGCACTTTACTACGCTGGATACTCATGCAGTCATTGTTACCAGGTTTGATTAGTGGTGTTATCTTTTTTTTCTTGACGCTCTAAATCATTCAAATTCAACAAGAAGCCGTGATGTGATGATGAATCTTAGGAAAAAAAAACAACAATAGGTCAAATTAGCATGTCACAATCTGCAAAAACAGCATGGAGCTAATTATTCCGAAAGTTTTCACGTCTTACTCATCCTCCTAATCCAGTTTTTGTTTTTTATCTTCATCTGTGGAGATCATAACAGCAGAGCTCCACTTATGCGGCCCACACCGAGCCTCTTCCTCCAGAGCCCTCTGCTCTGCTAATTAAGGATAACGAACACGAGACACAGAGGAAGAGAAACACAAGCGATGAAGGACAGAAAGCTGCGACACAACCAGACAAGAGTCATGAGTCACGTTGACCTGATTTTATCCTCACATGTGGACGAACAGATAACACACCTGTTCAGTCAGACACATTCAGATTCTCAGAGACTCAGCAAACTTTGATTGCATCCGATTAACCTATAACTGCACCGACGCTCAAAAGAAAGCTTCAAAAGAGTGAAATATGTGAGTTTAGGGTGCAAATATTTCTATCTAAGGTCCATGACACTGCTCTGATTATCACTCTGAATCACTCTGATAGTGGTCACAACAACGTGGACGTCCTACCTGTTTGGGGTCATTACGTCACATCCTGACCCCCGTACCCTGAATATTCACTCTCCTTTCCACCAGAGGAATCCAGAGTTCAAACATATCAAAAGTGTTGTTTCATCAAATTATTCCAAGTGGTGAAATTTCTCCTGTAAAGTCCGTTGTTTGTTCTCATCAATAACAGCAGCTTCACAGTCTTAGAGCATTTCCTCCTCAATGTCAATCTGACAAAGCTGCAAGTCTTTGTTTTCAACAGGGTTCTAGCTGCAAGACTAAAGTGACCTCATCGTTTTCTGTTGAGTTTTCATCCCAGGACAGCCTGTGATAGACAACAAGCGCTCCCTGCTTGACTGACCTTACGTAATTGCTCTATTACAGGGTTGTTTATTGACTCATAGTCCTTTCGATCACTTGTACATGAAGCCAGTTGTCGCCATTTAGATCATTGGTGAGGCGCCGTGTGTCTTCATTCCCATTCATGTGCACAACAGAAGAGCTACAATTCTTGACTGGGAACTGCAATTTCATGAATTTTGTTGAGCCTTTTCCACAAAGAGAGCAAAGTTGACTAAAATAAGAGGACACTGAGCACTGACCAAGCTGTTTTTTTTATGCACTGAATTTTCAGAAGGGACTGTAACAGTGAGTACAACTCTGCCTGGGACTAAAAACTCTTTTACTCCTACAAGGTTTTACCTAAAAAGCTCAAATTTCATCCTGATGTAGATGAAAATATGTAGAAGTGATGTGGTGGATGTTTTATGTCTGGGATGAAGCATCTTGATGGGATTTTCAGAAATGATTATGATAAATGAAGAGCTGCATTTATCCTGGTGTGGACTTTTCTGAAAGTAGAGATTTGAATCTTTTAAATGAGGTGTCACTGATGAATGTTGACCCTGTGGTTCTTCAGTTATAAGCTTTGAAACATAGTATGGAATATAGGCCAGAATTATATGGGATGTAAAGGGTTAATGAAACATCAAAGGTCATAAAAGGTTCAAAAAGCTCGAATCATGAAACGCTGAATGCGCCATTGTTGGTTCAGTGAGACGTAGCGAGCACCCGCTGACTTCAGAGCCGAGGACCAAATGGGATTGTCTCTTTCAGTCGCTGCAGAACAAATATGGTGAAGAAGTGAATCACATCAAGGCAAAGTGTTGGCTTTTTCACAGCTTGGCTCCCCTGCTGTGACAACCAGCAGCACCAAACGATACCTCACTGTCGTTTATTCAGAGTAAACCCTCACAGAAATACGACCACGTTTAGAAACAGAGGTAGGAAAATGAGAACAATGGGCCTCAGTCATTGGGCCAATGCACAGTCTTTATTAATGAATTCTATTTAAGGCTTTTTCTTTTGTGCGTACACATGGTCTGAGGAAGTTCTAATGCCGCTTTTCCACTATACAATTCCAGCTCTACACGGTTTGGTTATCTTTTCCTCTAGCCCGACTACAGACTCACGGTGGGCGTGGATCTTATAACACAGCTGCGCTAAAGTGCTGCGCAGAAGTGCGTGCATGTTCATCTATAACGCCACACAAACATCATTGTGTACTAACATATGTGCCACCGTGGTCTTTAAAGGAAAAAAAAAAGCTTTAAAAAGATTTCATTAAAGTAATACAGCGGCTCAATGTCGGGCGTCATGACAACGGAGGTAAACAACAGCCTGGTGCTGCTGCACGCGGAGGAAAACGAAGGAGCTGCTTCCTGACATCAACTCTTCCCTGGATCCAGTGAGATCGCTTTAATTTTTGATTTTTGGGCCTGGTATAGCAGAGATTTGTTGTTGATCAATCATTCTTCTTTGAACTGGTTTTCCTTTTTGGTTCCCTGTGGATTAATGGACTGATTGGTGCTTAAAGACTCTCGTGGCAGACAGATCGCTCCTGCACCTACTAACTTTGAGTTAATTTAAAAGACTCTTTAAAGCCAACTATCTTTGCTGTTAACTTCTTTTTGGTTTAAAAAGGACTTTTAACTTCTTTAGGAATCATGAAGGAGCATTTTAGGGCTGTATTTTGTCTTCATTCAGTCTGGTTCTGTGCCGTCGGGTTTAAATATCATTAAAAGATTCTTGTTTTGAGACATCTTTCTAATTTCAAGAAACTTCCCGGGTGATTTCGTGTTATCCCATTGGCAGATTTTTTTTTTACTTGTTACAAGCAATTTACACCTCATTTTTGTCTTTAAAAAACTTGAAATAAGACATTTTTATGACCTGGTCTGGTGAATGTGGCTCAAATTAAGAACAATAAGACAATTTTTACTACAAATAAGACAGAATGACTTGCTTAGATTTCCGTTTTTTGCAGTGTAAGTGCATTTTACAAAGGGGAAAAATTAATACCAAGCTGAATTAAGTTCATGTTTTTGTTGGACGGTTTTATATGACACACTCCTGACGACTGTTTATGTGTAATACTGTAGTTTTTCCTCCTTTAATTACAGTCTTGTAAAAACATGATCGTAAATGATTAATGATTATCCTTATGAATAAGTCAATTATTGAATATTCATTCTTCAGTTACAGCTGACCTTCATACATTAATGCACAAATGATCTCACATTAAAATCATTCTGCTTGTATGAATAACGCTGGTTTAGATAAGCAGAAATAAAAATGACTCTGCTTCCTTAAACTCTGTCACACGTGTGGGTGCACATGCATGAACTAAAGAGCTGCAGGAGGAAAAATAAACGCTGGCTCGGACACAATGAGGTGTATTGTTCGGTGTGAACGAGCTAATTTCATGGGAGCTCATTAGACGGGCCACCTCAAAGATTCCCTAAAAAAGAATTGGCGAATACCACGAGCGCAAAATTGGATTTCCTTTCCTCTGAAAACACGACGCTCAATGTGGAGCTAATGAAGCAGATCCAGATGCATCAGAGCGGTTTAGATTCATGCGTACAGTTTCAAGGACAGAGACACCGCGAACAGGTTTGTTAAATAGAAAATAACGACTCTGGCTGAAGGAAAAACTCACAGTTTAAAGTTCTGCAGTGTTTTCACATCAGCTCAGCCTGACTCCGTCTCTGTTGGGTTTTTTCTGGAGTTATATCATGATTTTTTTCTGCAGCCTTAATGGAGTCAGACTGAAGAAAAAAGCTGAAACTCTCTGAAATGTCAGCTACATAACTCCATTATTTGGGAGTTCAGACTTCTCTCTCTCTCTCTCAGTATTTTCACTGATATTCAGCCACATAATGGAAGAAAATCATCCACTGCACAGGCGGACGTTTCACTCTCTCCACCTAAGAAAGGACGAACCAGAGTACAGCAACAATAAAAGAAGGTGTGAGGTGAATGTGTGAAGCATCACTTCTACTTTCTCTCGGTTTGGGAAAAGTCTTTAATACGCCTCCTCAAACCCAAGAGACACCAAGAAACAGCCAAAAAAATAAAAATACAGAAACAAAGTTGCACAGAAAAGTCAAATACATGTGTAAAATGAAAACATATTATTGAAACGGCTCAACAAAGTGATAAAAAAAACCTTTTTAAACTTTTTCAGTGGAAACACCATCATATAAAAGTATCTTTGCAAGTGAATTAAACAAGTTCTTGTGACGCAAATTCATGATGCATTCGATGAAAAATTCAGATTCTCAGGGAATCATTTGACGTCCAATTAGTGGCAATAAAAGAAAGTTAGAAAACAAGAGATATGTTAAAGAGACTGCCATTAACCGCAAATTAGATTAAATCGCAATAGTGCAATGTTTCTTTAACCCAAAATGTGTCAGAAAACCAGCATTTTATTCTCTACACCAGTCTTACCTTACCCTGCTCAACAAAAGAGACAACTTGTTGGAAATTTCCTTTGCAAGAAAAATGATCAAAGTGGTGAAAAGTGGCCAAAGCTGAAAGAAGCAGAAGAGAAGTATCAATAAAAATGAGTTTAAGGCGGCAAAAATGGTCTAAAAGCAGCAAAAAAACTGCAAAAATGGAGAAAAAAACTTGGAAATTGCTCATTTTTTACTCATCTTATGTGATATTCTTATTTTCTGAGACACTGAATTTTGGGTTTTTATGATCTGTCAGCCATAGTTTTTTTTCAAACTTATTTACAGAGTAGTTTTCAATTTATGGGTACATTTCCATTCTCTCATAACAGCCAATTTATGTGTAGATAAAACCACTTTACTGTTATATACATTTAGAATCAGAATTGTTTTTATTTCAAAGCATCTTTAAGAAGTAAAACAAGTATGAATAAATATTTAATATCAAATATTTAAAAAGAGAGATTAAGTCATGAAAAATTATGACTCATTGAAAAGCTTTTGTACAAAAAGAAGAAAAATATAAACACGTTTGAATTAAATTTGCAATAAAATGTGCAAGGAGAACCTGAAAATGAGCTTTTATTGCATATGAGCTTAATAAGCTATTATTATTATGACAGGTTGAAACTGTCCCTGTTTCATACAATATCTGAAAAAAGGTCATTATTATGAAGGCTTTTATTTTGGCGGTGCGTCACAATCATTCACATTTAGTGGAAACCCTGCTGTACATGCAAAGAGAGTTTTTGTTGTAGATTATTTTTCATATAAAAACTACTTTTCTCCCTCATATTTGTGTCGTTCTATTCAAAACGATAATAATAAAAGTACAAACTCCTTTGATATAGCAGTTAACACCAACAACACTTTAGATGGGAAACCTAAAAACATGACACAATGATTTTGGATTAACTGAGTCCAGATATTGGTTTAACCATAAACTGTATAATGAGTGGACGAAAAGACGTTCGGCTCAAACTGAAGCCTCCAGCAGATGCCCCGCCCCCTGGTGTCTGGCTGCAGTATAGGTCATAAGCCCCGCCCCCTGGTGTCTGGCTGCAGTATGGGTCATAAGCCCCGCCTCCCCATGTAAAACTTTAAAAAATTACGATGCCTCGTAGAAACGTTTCTCTCATCCTTACACTAAGGTTGTATGACGATGTCATCTGGCTGCATGGTGTTCGGGTGTTTTTTTTCTGAGAAGTTAGTTTCTCATTAGTTATTGGACGTTAAAAACCGTGATATAAGTTTCGTTTTACGATAGTTGACAGCTGCCGATCGTGAGTAGTTTTTACCGGGGATATAAGAAACTTCGGGAAAGAGCCAAAAGGAGACTAAACCTTCTGAAGAAGAAGAAATAAATATTTTTATTTCTCTTTTTTACTTGGCTCCACCGGAAATTCTCTACTGTGCAGACTCTGGCTGCACAATGGCGGCTAGAGAAACGGGTTTTTTGGCTTCAAAATTGTAGAACGGTGACAGACAGAGCCACGCTGTTTATTCTATAAACAGTCATTGGGTTTAACCAGCAGGTTCGCGCTCTTTCTGTTCAGGTAACCAGCTCCACCTCACGACATAATCAAGATCAAACATCTTTGATAACAACAAGCTGGATTAGAGTTTAATGGAAACCCCTCCAATCCTGAAAGCTTCACATCTTTATGGGACTTCAGGCTTTTGCAAAGAGCACTTACAGCAAAGTGTAGTTTCATAAAAACTGACTCCAGATGAAAGAAAGTGATAAAAGCAGATAAATAAGAGTCTGAAAACTCAAAGTCTGACAGAATCTGATGAAACTTTGGTCGGAGCAGCTCTGTGTTAGCTGCTGACATTTCTTCCTAAAGAGATCTAATTGCCTCTGAGCAGAACTTTTGCTCCATACGTGTCTCCTCACCGGCGCCATCAGCAGGGCGCACTAATGAGTGTTGCCAGGCGACGGTTAAGGCAGGCCTGTTAAAGTCAGCGAGATTTCTTCTCCTTCATCTCCACTTGATATTCATGTGCCATCTGCACGCAGGAAACACTGCCCACTTCCACTGTGACTTCAGAGAGGTGGGTCTGTGCAGCCAAAAACATAATTACCTTAAAGCTCCAGTTCAGAGCCTGCAGACAGTGGAGGTTTTTACGCACCTGTAGGTGAAAAGATGATATTTATGAATGAAACAGACCATCCTACCAACTTCCCACCTAATTCTGGCTTGTGTGCCATATTTTGTTTCAGAGCTTATGAATGAAGCTCTCATCAGTGACACCTCATTTAAAAGATTAAAGTCTCTAGTTTCAGAAAATGTCATTTTTTAATATGTGGCTGACGTCCACATCAGGATAAATGCAGCTGAAACGCTTTTTTACACTTCAGTTTTTTTTAACTGAAAATCAATAACTTCAAGATGCTTCATGTCAGACATAAAACATTCACCACATCACTTCTACACCTTTTCATCTACATCTGGGTGATATTTGAGCTTTTTAGGTAAAACTTTGTAAGAGTTAGAGAGTTTTTAGTCTTAGGCAGAGTTGCACTGCTCTCGTCTGAAGACTCCTTGCAAACAAAACCAGCTTTGTCAATGCTCAGTGTCCACTTTTTAGTCAAATTTGCCCTCTTTGTGTCAAGGTTTCACAAAAATCATGAAATTGTAGTTCCTAGCCACTGATTGTACCTCTTCTGTTGTGGATATGAATGTGAATGAAGATGCACGGCAATAAAATAGGTCTCACTAATGATCTAAATGGCTACAGCAGGCTTCGTTTGATTTACATGGCAATTGGCTACATGTTAGAGTGATTCAAAGGACTGTTTGCAAATAAACTACCCTGTATTAGAGCCATATTGGTCAGTTAAGCAAGGAGCGCTTGTTGTCTATCACAGGCTGTCCTGGGATGAAAACTCAACAGAAAAGGATGGGGTCACTTTAGTCTTGCAGCTAGAACCCTGTTGAAAACAAAGACTTGCAGCTTTGTCAGATTGACATTGAGGAGGAAATGCTCTAAGACTGTGAAGCTGCTGTTATTGATGAGAACAAACAACGGACTTTACAGGAGAAATTTCACCACTTGGAATAATTTGATGAAACAACACTTTTGATATGTTTTTGGTGGAGAAAACTATAAAACAAACTCAGTGACTGAAATGTGAAGAATGTAAACTTTCTAACATGGTAAAGTCTTCTAATGTCTGACAAAGGGTGAATTCCAATTCCTGTCTTAACCCTCAATCTCTAAATGCGCGCTCCCGCGAAGTGTAAGTGCTGTCCTGATTCTCAGAAAGTTAAGGTTGAGGGTTAAGTTTGAGGCTGTATCTCCCTCAAAACTGAGATTCTCTGACACCACCCTTGGGATTAAGGGACACCCAGAATGCATTGCGTATTTTCAGTAAATAAACATGGCGTCCAAAGCGGCAGAGAAGGCGAGCTACAAATATAGTATTTTCTTTGTTAATGGAGATATAAATATTACGAAAACCATTGTATTATCTTAGTTTAGACCCATTTTATGGATTATTTACCTCGTTGTTGCATAACATTTATATTTATTTTACGATCTTTTGTCAATAGCGTTCGGTGCGGACAAGCCATGTTGCTATCATTAAAGTTAGTAAACGTTACAAAATGGTCATTTTTCTCCGTGGTAATGTAATTGTTTATCAAGATAACAGCCTATATAACATGCTTGTGCCGATAATGGTATAAGATGACCGGGCTAATGTCATCTCCTGTAGCTGCAGAGTTATGTAACGATAGTTATAGCTGGTGTTTACCTTTCAATAAACTATGGTTTGCTGTGACAGCTGAATATGTCCGTGGTTGTGTTATTTATACAGATATTTTTTTGATAACGCTAACTGAAGGAATAACTGACAGACAGTCCACAACAATTTCATTTGCATTTAAGGGGTGTCCCATTTCTAAGTCACAAGATAGACCTTAACACTTGGTTTTGAGGGTTACTAAGATTGAGGGTTAAGAAAGGAATTGGAATTGGGCCGAAGTTTATGGTGAGGTTACCAAAGATTATTCGGTTAAATGTTTAGAAACGATCAAAACAAAACGCCGCTTTACAGAATTGTTGTCTGTAACATCCCATTACCAAACATTCAGATCTGAAGAAAACCCTCTCACAGCCCAGTAATGACTTCCGCAGAGATCCGTCGAAGCGAACGAGCCAAATATGACTCAATTTAGCTCCAATTGCGAACGCTCCGTATTTGTTTTGCACCTGCTGAAGCCAAATAATGCTCTTTGATTGCATGATTACCCAGCAGCCTCTGAGTGCTGCCATTCACAGCGATTGTGTTACTCCAGAGGAGGGACGCCCAGTTCAAAGAGCATCCATCCACTTTCTGTGAATCCATCATCAGGATCCAGGGCCAGTTTGTTGTCTCCCCAACAAAAACAGATTACCCTTCAGAGAATCACGTTATGGATCTACGTTTAATCTGCCGCCTTGAACAGCTCACCCACTCCACCTGAGGCTTAAGATTTCAAATTAAAACCAGTTTGATGGATGTTGGGCTCAAACTGGGTCATCCTAACCAGCGAGGTGACCAGTGAGGCTCACACTCCGTCATGGTTGTCTCCTCCAATAAAGAGCGAGAGGCTTCAACTTATGCAAAGTCTGTTTGCCTTTCAACTCCCACATCAACAGGGACTCCTGCCTCTCAGGTGGAATAATAAACGCAGAAATAAAACTCCTCTCTTTCTCTTTCTGTGGCTGGAGACTCTTTAGTTTCTTTGGTGTCAAATATACGAACACATTTCTTTAATATTCTGAGCTTCATGTGCTCCAGTCGTCATTATTCGTCCTCATCCTCTCACTCTCCAGCTTCTTCTTTAAAATCTTTTCAAGGCTGCGTTTACTCAGCTCTATCCCATAATAATCCTCTAGCAAAGATAATATTTCATTTGTGGTGTAGACACATGTAAAGTAAGTCTCAATGTACCCACAATCCATTTCTCTGTGATATTAAACAGCAGCTGGAGCTCACTCCAAAGTAAAACTACTATTTTTTATTTTAAAAATTTCAACTTTTTATCTCATAATTATGACTTTTTGTCTCATAATGTGACTTTTCATTTCAATATGAAGACTTTTTACCACAGTATTATGACTTTACATCTCTCTGTTATGACCTTTTATCTTTCAACTTCAACATTTTATAACAGAATAATAAGTTTTTAATTTATGAATTCAACTTTAAAAAAATAAAAATAAACTTTTTATCTTATAATTTCAACTTATCACATGATTTCCAGTTCTTTTTATAATATAATTCAACTTTAATCTTATGGTTATGACTTCTACTTCATAATTCAGTCTCTCATCCTGCAATTTTGACTTATTTAACATAATTTTGATTTTTTTTTTCCTCATAATTATGAGCTTTTTGCTCATTAAGTTGTGTTTTTATCTCATAACTTTAACCTTTTATCTCATAAATTAACCTTACTCCTTTTGAATTTACCTTTTTTTCACATTTCACATCACTTTTTATCTCACAATTTCCTGTTTTTCTCATAATTATGACTTATTTTTGCATAAATTTGACTTTCTCCTCACAATCTCAACATTTTATCTCATAACATGACTCTTAATCTATTATTTTGATTCATTTTCTCATAATTACGATGATGTATTTCATACATACAACCATTCATCCTAAAATGTTCACTTTTTATTTCTCTATCATGACTTTT
The DNA here is from genome assembly GCA_008086565.1 of Thalassoma bifasciatum. Taxonomy (NCBI): domain Eukaryota; kingdom Metazoa; phylum Chordata; class Actinopteri; order Labriformes; family Labridae; genus Thalassoma; species Thalassoma bifasciatum. The sequence goes on from RPOG01003259.1 coordinate 60,901, forward strand.
TATCTCAAAGTGTGACTTTTTATTTCAAAATTCAGACTTCTTACCTCAATTTTATGGCTTTTCATCTCATAATTTGACTTTAATATCAATATACTGACCATGTATCTCTCAACTTTATAAATTTATATCACAACAAGGGGGTTTTATTTCAAATTTTAACGTTTTTTCTCATGAATTTTAACTTGTGATCTCAGAAATATGACTTTTTGTTTTCAAAATTGAGACTTTTTATCTCATAATTTTGACTGTTTACCAGAAATCAGCTTTTTTTATCTTACAATTTGTACTTTTTATAATATAGTTTTGACTTTTTCCTCATAATTTTGACTTTTTTGCTGGTAAATTCTATTTTTATGCCTGATGTCTTAGACTTCTTAAAACAAAATAATCCCCTTTTTCACATTAATGTGACCTTTGTCCTCTTGAATTTAACTTTTTTCTCACTTTTCTAACTTTTTATCCGACAATTTCCCAATTTCACAGTTTTGACATTTTATCTTATAATATCTGGTAACTTGACTCATCTATTATTTTGACTTATTTTCACATAATTCTGATGATATATTTCACACATACAGGTATTCATCCTAAAATGTTGACTTTTTATTCCTCTTTCATGCCTTTTTATCTCATACACTTGACTTTTTTTTGTAAAACTATGACTTAGTTTGGGTGGAAAAAACAGTTTTCGACAAAACCAAGTTTCATTTTTTATCTGGCATTAATGGGCTTCCATACACAGACGAGGAACAGAGTGGAGATGCATTAGGTCTATTCTTTACGTCAAGAGTTTTTTTAACTTAAAGCAGCAACTTTCCACTTTCCACTGTGAGAATTGAAAACAGTTAAAACTCAAAGTCTTTGCCTCCTGTAGCGTCGACTGAAAGTTGGATTGAGTCGTTGTTTTGCACTAAGTTTGTACGATGAATCTGTCTGGAAAACTACTCTACAAGACATTCTCTAATTTCCCTGCAGCCTTTCTTGCAGAAGAACACAGTGAGAGCTCTGCACGTATAGATAAAATCTTGTTCTGTGGGAGGAATCATGTAAATTCAGAGGTTAAAGGATTTATCAGTGAAGGGCGAAGCCGCGGAGAGGCCGCGCTCTGCCAATGCTGCGTCATCATCATGCAGGGAGGCCATCTGAATGTTATTACGCCGTCTGATCCCAGAGCCAGCTCCAAGGGCATTTCCTTTACCCAGACGACCATTCATGGACCCGAACAGCATTTCATTTCTGCACCGGACAACATTTCACTCTTCTTGATCGTTAACTTCATTTACTGAACGCTGAGTGCTCTCATTCACTCCAATTAGTCCACTCATGTTTGTGAGCAGGACGACTGTCGCTCCAAGGTTATTGTTATTTTCTTTCCATCACATGAAACATCCTGAAACTGAGTCTGATAAATCAAGCCTCTTGTAACCAATCAAATCACACCCTCCAGATTAAGATAAATAGGTCTGATGAGTGTGTGGAGAGTTTCCTCCCACACGGAGCACAGAGCAGCGCTTTGAGACGTAAACATATGTTTGCCAGAGTCTGTTTCATCTGTTTACGTCCTCTCTGTGAAACCACCGGGGACGCCTGTTGCATGTATTCCTGTCACATATTCAGTTTTCATTTGCATGCTCTCGGTTTTGATTGTTTCCTGCACATTCAGGCAGCTAAATGAGCGAAAATGCAATTTATTGTTAAATGTCGCGCAATTTAGTGCAATGACAAAGACGCTTCTCAGGCTGCATAATTAGCATTCACATAGAAGCAAAGCTGTTTCCCTTTTTTTCTTTTTTTTTCTCCCCTCCTCTCTCCAGCATCTGTAGTGGCGTGATTATCAAACGTTTGATGCCAAGAGAGAGAAATGTTGAGTGACAGGTTCGGTCTGAGTGGAGCAGCAGATCATACAGTAACTGACAGCACAGACCCAGACGCTCTCCTTTAGCACAGAGAAACAAAGCAAACAAAACATTTCATTATTCCTCCGGCCTCAGCAGACAGATCCAAGCTGGAAGACACGCAGGAATTAGTTTAGCTGGAACCTTTGTTTGTGCTTTTACTGTCAGGGATGGAGAGTGACGGAGGTTTGACTCTTTAAATCTGCTCAGACTGAAGGGAAAGTGAATTTCTGCTCAAACTCTTGTAACCACAGCATCAGTTCATGGTTAACCACAAACATGCAAACATTTATCCTCACAGACATGTCAGAAAAATGACAACAGAGCTGATTAAACTGCTGCTTTAAAACCATCATGGAGATCCGCCTTATCCTCAGACGGCCTGTTAGTCAGAAAATCAGATAACCCATTAGTTACAAATAAGAACAACTATTAAACATAATGCGCTTTGGTAATGAAGTTCATTAGTCTGAAGGCTAGTTAGTCAGAGGGCCCATTAGTCAGAGAGCTTGATAGTGAAGAAGGTCTGTTGGTCAGGAGGTTCGTTTGTCAGAACACCTAAGAGTAAAATGGCCCATAAGTCAGAAAAACAGGAGACTCTAATGTCAGAGGATCTGTTAGTCAGATAGTTTAGTTGGTCAGAACAGCCATCAGTCAGAGGGCTTTTCTGTCCATGGACCTTCTGATTTTCTGACTAATTGGCCTACTAAATAATAGTCATTCTAATTTTCTAACGAACAAGTCTTTGAAAAACAAACTTTCTAATTTTGACAGGCCTCCTGACTAATGGACCTTCTTTAAGACAGAACATCTGTTTGTCAGAAGGTCAATTTGTCAGAGGGCTTGTTTGTCAAAAGGCCCATCAGTTAGAAAACTAGAAGGCCTGTCTGTCAGAAAATCAGAAAACCAACTTGTCAGAGGGCCTGAAAGAAGATGGTCAGTTAGTCAGGAGGTTTGTTAGTCAGAATGCCATTAGACCGAAAATCAAATGGCCCTTTAGTCAGAAAAACAGGAGACTTGTATGTTTGGGTGCCAGATGGTCAGAAGATCTAAAAATCAGAAGGTTTCGTTGGTCAGAACAGCCATTAGTAAGAGGGCCCTTCAGTCAGAGGGCTTTTCTGTCCATGGACCTTCTGATTTTCTGACTTATTGGCCTTCTACATAATAGTCCTTCTAATTTTCTGACCAACAAGTCTTTTGAAAACAAAGTTTCTAATTTTCTGATGTGCCTTCTGACTAATGGACCTTCTGTAAAACAGAACATCTGTTTGACAGAAGGTCAATTTATCAGAGGGCTTGTTTGTCAAAAGGCCCACCAGTTAGAAAACTAGAAGGCCTGTGTGTCAGAAAATCAGAAAACTAACTTGTCAGAGGGCCTGATATTCAAGATGGTCAGTTCGTAAGAAGGTTTGTTAGTCAGAATGCCGTTCGACCGAAAATCAGATGGCCATTTAGTCAGAAAAACAGGAGACTTGTATGTTTGGGTGCCAGATGGTCAGAGGATCTGTTAGTCAGAAGGTTTTGTTGGTCAGAACAGCCATTAGTAAGAGGGCCCTTCAGTCAGAGGGCTTTTCCGTCCATGGACCTTCTGATTTTCTGACTAATTGGCCTTCTACATAATAGTCCTTCTAATTTTCTGACCAACAAGTCTTTTGAAAACAAAGTTTCTAATTTTCTGATGTGCCTTCTGACTAATGGACCTTCTGTAAGACAGAACATCTGTTTGTCAGAAGGTCAATTTGTCAGAGGGCTTGTTTGTCAAAAGGCCCACCAGTTAGAAAAGTAGAAGGCCTGTGTGTCAGAAAATCAGAAAACCAACTTGTCAGAGGGCCTGAAAGAAGACGGTCAGTTCGTAAGGAGGTTTGTTAGTCAGAATTCCAGAAAAACAGGAGACTTGTATGTTTGGGTGCCAGATTGTCAGAGGATCTGTTAGTCAGAAGGTTTCGTTGGTCAGGACAGCCATTAGTAAGAGGGCCCTTCAGTCAGGGGTTTTTCCGTCCATGGACCTTCTGATTTTCTGACTTATTCGCCTGCTACATAATAGTCATTCTAATTTTCTGACCAACAAGTCTTTTGAAAACAAAGTTTCTAATTTTCTGACGGGCCTTCTGACTAATGGACCTTCTGTAAAACAGAACATCTGTTTGTCAGAAGGTCAATTAGTCAGAGGGTTTGTTTGTCAAAAGGTCCACCAGTTAGAAAACTAGAAGGCCTGTGTGTCAGAAAATCAGAAAACCAACTTGTCAGAGGGCCTGATAGTCAAGATGGTCAGTTAGTAAGGAGGTTTGTTTGTCACAAGGTCCGTTAGTCAGAAAATCCAACGGCCCTTTAGTTGGAAAAACAGGAGTCTCATACGTCAGAGGGCCAGATGGTCAGAACAGCCATTAGTAAGAGGGCCCTTCAGTCAGAGGGCTTTTCTGTCCATGGACCTTCTAATTTTCTGACTTACTGGCCTTCTGAATAATAGTCACTCTAATTTTCAGACTAACAAGTCTTCTGATCTTTCTGACGGGCCTCCTGACTAATGGACCCTCTGTAAGACAGAGGGTCCATTAGTCTGAAGCCTTGTTTGTCAGAAGGCCAATTAGTCTAAAGGCCTATTACACCAATGGCCTGTCTGTCTGAAGACCTGAGAGTCAGAAAATCAGAAGGCCTGTGAAGTCAGAAGGCAGGTTAGTCACAAAAAAAACTATTTTTCTGATCAAAGACACCTCTGACTAACAGGCTTTCTGAAATGATAGTGTCTGCCTCGATGATGAGCTCAGCAGATTTGTAGCTTTACTGTAAAGTTCTCACATGTTGGCAGTTACGTATTTTCTTACTCAAAAGACAAACTGAAGAAACCTCAACATAAAGTCAAAGAGCAGATTTTGAAAGCTTAAACTTGCTTAGATTTTATGAACTATCACTTTTTTGTCTTGGTTGATACACAAAGAGAGTTTTCTAAGTATTCTCTCCTCCCCTCATAATGTGACAGTTTTTACATAAACTCTTTTTTCTGTTTGCAGCAGAGTTTAAAGCCTGAGTCAGAGGAAGCTCGTGTTATTCGTCATTTCTCTTGTGTTTCTGTTAATAAACACCAGGAGACGTTCTCGTTCTGCTGCTGCTTTTACAACAACTTCACTGTTTTCTGTCAAACACTCAGACATCTCTCTCTCTCTCTCTCTTTGCTCTAATCCTGATTTAAAACATCTATTCTGGTTGAAATGCTCTTTCTGAGGGTCTGGCCTGGTTGTTGAGCGCAGCGCTGAAAGTGTACCTGCCTGTTTTGGACAGATGGTGTTATCAGCTGCAAAAAAAACAGAAAAGTTTGACCTCTTTTGACCACACAGCTGGTTTCAACTCCTTCTGGTGTTTATTGACGCAGTAAGTATTTATTTAGAGGATCTCTCAGAGAATTTCCAGACTGTCGCGAATGATACCAACACTTCAGGGACCATTACTTTGAATTTACTGATTTAACCCCTTATATCACACCTAATTCTTGCCTTTATACCAAACTATGCTTCAAAACTTAAAACTATGAGACCACTCAGATAGAATTCATCACCTCATTTGAAAGATTAAAATCTGTAGTTTCAGAAAGTGTCATGTTTTGATACGTGGCTACATACGCTTCATGTCAGACATAAAACATCCACAACATCACTTCTACACTTTGTCATCTACATCTGGGTGAAATTTGAGCTTTTTAGGTAAAACTTTGTAGGAGTTAGAGAGTTTTTAGTCTCTCGTCTGAAGACTTTGTGCAAACAAAACCAGCTCTATCAGTGCTCAGTGTCCTCTTTTCAGTCCACTTTGCTCTCTTCGTGGAAAGTTCAATGAAAATCATTAAATTGTTGTTCACAGTCACAGATTGTGCCTCTTCTGTTGCGCACGTGATCTAAATGGCTACAGCTGTTTGTTGTGTGAAGGGTTAGGTGATTGGTTAAGTGTAAGAGTGATTAAAAGCTCCACTAATAAACCAACAATAGAGCTATGACGCAAAACCACTGTTCGCTATTGGCCAGTCAAGTAGGGAGCGCTTGTTGGCTATCACAAGCTATCCTGGGATGAAATCTCAACAGGAAACAATGGGGTCACTTGCAGCTAGAACTCTAAGGAAAACAAACATACCCAGCTTTGCCAGATTCACATTGAAGAGGAAATGCTATGAGACTGATGAAACAACACTTATGATATGTTTGAACTCTGGATTCTTGTTGTTGGTGAAGAAAACTTTAAAACAAACTTAGTGACTGAAACGTGAAGAATCTAAGCTTGAACATTGATTCCCAACCTGTGGGCCGCACCCCCCTGGTGGGCCGTGAGGGTGTTGTAAGTGGGTCGCCAAATCATTTCCAAAACATTATGGTTTTAGAGGAGTGTAATTGTATAAAGATACAAGATGCAAATACATAAAGAAAGAAAGGGTACAAATATACAGAATACTGTTTTAAGTGTCAAAGCTCAGTTGTGAACTTGGTTAGGAAGATAATAATGTTCAGATATTCATAAATAAAAAATGTCCAATAAGCAGGCATGTTAGAGCCCGATGGGTAACATGACCCTACTTAAATTTAACAACGACCCAATATGTAATTTAAAATATATATATGTAACAAAACCCAAAATATAATAACTTGTCAAAAATTTAACAAAAGTGCCAAGCCCAAAACACAACACAAAGATTATATTGAGAGCCTAAATGTAATATCTGACACAAACTGTAAAAAATTGTTACACTTTGGCTAAAAAGTTTTTTTTGTTTTGGTCTCAGAATCTGTTGCATTACTGACCAGCTATTACATATTGGGATTTTAGTACATTTTGGGTTTTTGTCACAAATGGGTCTGTACTTGGGTTGGAGGTGGGCTGCAGACATTTTTCAGACTCAAAAATGGGCCCTGAGTTGGAAAAGGTTGGGATCCACTGCTTTAAAACAAACTTAGTGACTGAAACGTGAAGAATCGAGGCTTGACGTTAATGTCATAAATCTACGACAGCTAACAAACACGGAGACAAACTTTCGTCATCCTTTGGTTTGTTTTCCCCCTCAAATGTCATGTTCCTGCACAGAAAACAAAGCGTCAGTCAAACATGATATGTAAACAGCTCCAAACATGGCGGATAGCAGACAGTGTCATACGGCAGACTCATTACATCCCACAGAAATACAAGCGCCCCTGTGTGAAGGTTTGGCAGAACGCACATGCA
>RPOG01003260.1:0-67979 GCA_008086565.1 Thalassoma bifasciatum
CTCTTGATGCTCCGCAGCCTCCTGCCTGAGGGGAGAGGGACAAACAGAGCATGTGCGGGATGGGTGGGGTCTTTCATGATGCAGGAGGCCCGTTTCCTGCATCTGGAGGAGTAGATGTCCGTGGTAGTTGAAAGACTGCATCCCACAGTCCTCTGTGCCGCTTTCACTACCCTCTGCAGAGCCTTCTTCTCTGCCACAGAGCAGCTGCCGTGCCACACAGTGATGCAGGAACACAAGATGCTCTCCACCGCACACCTGTAGAACGCCGTCAGGACTGAGCTCCCCAAGCCTCCTGAGGAAGTAGAGNACCAAAAATATATTCTATACAACGTCTTTAAAACCTCCCCACGACACTCAGAGAAAACACTGGAGCTTCTTCCCACACACTGAGATAACTCCCCAACAAGCAGGAGGTAAAACAAACACTCTTAGAAGATAAAAAAGATAGATGGATGAATAGATGGATGATTAGATAGATGATTAGATGGATGGGCAGATGACAGATTTAAATTACACAAATCATTTCAAGTCCACAAGAACAAACATTTCTCATCTTCAAGTGATTTCAAACTTATTTAAACTCAACAGTGACATGTTTCATTTCACGTTTTACTAAAGTGAACAAACATATGATCATCTTCCTTTTGATGAACCTTCAAATATCAACTTTTTTCTCATCCAACTTTTACCAGGGATGGAAACATTTCAGCTTGATCCAGATACTTTGGTTTTTGACCCAAAAGAGGGACCTGTGTGTATCAAAGGATTCATAAGAATGATTGTTTGGCCTCACTTTTACCTACAGCTGCTGCTTTGATATCAAATTTAACCACGATGGTTCGTCATATTTGTACAATCATGGATTAAACATGGCGCAATTGTGCATCGTTTTTTTTTCATTTTTGGAGTCATTTCAAGACCTCAGTACACCCCTGAATCCCTCCCCCATCAGTGCTTTTTAACTAGAAGGTCCAGGAACTTTTGGTGCCTCATAGTGTTTCTCAAAATTGGTCTTGGGACTACTCGTAGTCTGCCAGTACCCCCAACCATGACCATAAATAAAATGTGTGGCTGTTTTTGATAGACCTTTTTGTCTTTTTTTTTTTTTAAACAGAGAGAAAACTTTGCCAGGACTCACACAAGTCTCCATGAACTACCCCCCTCTAAAACAAACAAACAAACAAAAAACATAGGCAAAACAAAACGATGATCTAATGTTGCTCCCTAAACAAGCCCCCAGGCAAAATCATCATGTATGGGTGACTTTAAGTAAAGAGAAAATCAAACTAGGAAGAGGAAAACTCCAACACTGACCTGGAGAAGGTGCAATGGCACAATTAATCAGCTGCTGTGAGCTTTGTGTTCACTGTGGAAGGTAAGGTTGGTACCAGTTCTGGTCGTACCAAATACAGAAGCTGAGCTGCTGCTCTGGGGCTGTTCAGCTTGGTGGTCAGTGGGTTTTTTATGGGGGGATAAGTGGTACTTGGTCCCAAACAATTTGAGAAACACTGGTTCCTGGTAAAACATTCCCCTGGAACTACATGTTTCATGTTGGCTCATTATATGTCTGTATTTTTACTCCATGTAAAGACTGGAGTAGGTTATGTAAATCAGGACAGTAACGTTTGGAGGAAGATAACAGTAATTTCACTGCATCACCAGGAGAGGGCAGTAAGACAACAAAGACAACCATTCAGCGAAAATGACATTTTAGAACCACACACCACAGTTAGCCTGTTAGCCTGTTAGCAGAGAGGACATTCAGACTGTACTGGTTTTGATGGTTTCTTACACTGCAGATGGATTTATTAAATTGACATTCAAGAGCTGATAGTGAAGTTGTCATTGGTTAAAACTGCTTCAAAAAGCCATGAACAGCTCTGACTGGGAAATCCTCTCCGTTGTCTAAAGTGTGACAATGTCAGGAATTGACTCACTTTTTGGCTTAATAATGAGCTTGTTTTTTGTGAAGACTTTCAGAGGAATCATGAGACATTTATCTGACACATATGAAGCTAAGCTAGGACGTATCCCTTAGGATTTCTTCTTTATTTGAACCATAGACTGTACAAAACACAGACTTAGTCTCCGAGACATCACCCGTCTGTTTCTAAATCCATGTTTTGAAGCAAAACAGCGGCGCGGCCATATTGGAATTTGGACAGGTGAGGAGTGCCCAAACTCAGTCATTGGGCGCCTGTCAGTGACCTGAGCTCAGCTATGCGTCTGATTGGGCAAGCTCTCAGTCTTAGTTTCTTTCAAACAGTCGAGTTAGAAAATAAGTCACCCTCTGTGATAGTGTGTGCCGTTAGTGAAATTAGCGACTCAGATGGGAGGCAGTTTTTGTACCCTGCTGTGGACTTGGTGTGTAAGTGACTTCAAATACTTTCAGAGCCAGCCTCAAGCTGTCACTTGATGAACAGCAGCTTTTTAACACTTCATCATTGTCTCATGTTTTCAGATTAGAGGTTATTGCTTGGTTTGAACAGCTGTTGTAAACTGGATATCCCTGACATGTTCAGCTTAAGGTCTCCAGTCTACAGGGTCACTCTTTAAACTGGAACACCAGGAGCTGACATCCAGTTCCATGGCACCAGAGAGCTCCTGCTGACCCCGAGCGTCAGTTGGTTTGTTTGCTTGATTTTAGACGTGAAGAATAAGTGCTCATCATAGACAGGGGGAGAGAAAGTCACAATAAATCATACAAATAAAACATGACTGAGCCTGCAGCTGCATCTGGTCTCGTGCCCCATTGAAACGTAAGTGGATGGAAAAATTAAAGATGAGAGAGGGAAAACTCAATTGACTGTCATCCCATCAATGTGTCAAGAATAGACATTTCACAAATACGAGACAAAAATAGAAGAAAAAAAATTGAACACAACATTGATAGTACCACATTTCGTGGGAGAGAAGTCTGTTAACCCTATGGCACAGACTGTTACTCTACTCATAAAAGAAGAAAAAATATATTTGGTGAATAGATCAATTTGAAAAACAGAGATGTGGGCAGGATGATAGTTTTATTGTTCCAATATTTGTTATTTGCACATCCAGAATTTGATGGGTTTCTTTCATTTGTGGTGAAACAGGAAACAGGACACAGAACTGCTGTAAAATTAATGAATTGAAAAGTCACGTTTGCCCAAGTGGCAACACCACCCTGAGATGAGATTATTTTCTTATTTGATGATGCTTATTTTAGAAGTTTTAATGTTCTGCTTCAACACATGTGCTCTGAGAGTGTAGACTTACGCTAAGATAAGTTATTCAAGGATTCAAGGATTCAAGGAGTTTTATTGTCATACAACCCATGTAAAACATGGGTGGGACGAAATTAGGTTACCCTGGTCCCGGAGCAAGCCCAATCATAGAAATGAGAATAATGAGAATAATAAATATAAATATATACAAATATACAATAAAAAAGAGAATAAAAGTAGAACACAATCAACTAGCCTTTTCAACAAATAGACAGAATAAAATAATTAACTGTGCAAAAATTGCAGTGTTCATTTGTCGGGGGGGCACTAAGGGGGACCACCAGAGTTCAACAGTCTCACAGCTTCAGGAAAGAAGCTGTTCCTCAGTCTGGTCGTCCTGCTCTTGATGCTCCGCAGCCTCCTGCCTGAGGGGAGAGGGACAAACAGAGCATGTGCGGGATGGGTGGGGTCTTTCATGATGCAGGAGGCCCGTTTCCACGTAGACCTCCTCATCTACAGGCACCATCAACTAAGACTGCATCCCACAGTCCTCTGTGCCGCTTTCACTACCCTCTGCAGAGCCTTCTTCTCTGCCACAGAGCAGCTGCCGTGCCACACAGTGATGCAGGAACACAAGATGCTCTCCACCGCACACCTGTAGAACGCCGTCAGGACTGAGCTCCCCAGTCCGGCGCACCTCAGCCTCCTGAGGAAGTAGAGCCGCTGGTGTGCCTTCCTGACCAGAGAGGAAGTGTTGGTGCTCCAGGTGAGGTCATCCGAGATGTGCACGCCCAGATACTTGTAGCTAGACACCACTTCAGCCACTGTTCCTCCGATGTGCAGGGGAGGGAGGAGATGTCTGCTCCTTCTGTTCAGGTGCTAGTAGAGGAAGCAGAAGAAGTGTAACTACGTCTCCAACAACAGAGGCGTGGTCGGGAGGTCCACAAGGTGGAGGAAGGACATCAGCCTGAGCAGTAACAAACACTACGCAGGTTAGTGTCGTCACAGCAGACGCTTGAAGTGAATCAGACAGCTCGGGCTTATCGCTGAGCAGTCATATGTGAGCAAGGGTTTATTGCAGGTTAAGTTTTAAGTGAACCAGCTTGTAAGCATTTATGTGCATTTAATTGTCGTACGTTTGTAAAATTTTACATTTGCAGATATTTTCTGAAAACTGAGTAATTGCATACTTAAATTTTTAAAAATATGTTATTAAAGCAAAGTCTTTGTTATAATTTACCACATCTGGTGCCCTACCCCACTATAAGGCCGTAGGTGGTGTCCTGGGGGTGCCCTGTACTTTCCTACTTTAAAGGGGATAACCCTAATCACCTTTGTGGGCCCTGTTGACAATGGCCTTCATTGCTCCAGAAAAGTGACATCACTATATATTCAGTCTGTAGTAAAAGTCCAGTTCAGTGAAAACTGAAGAGAAAGCAGCAAACTGTCCTATCCCAAAGGTCTCTCTCTCTCTCTCTCTCTCTGGTAACAGTGATCATAGAGGAAGAGCAGAAAACAAAATGACAATAACACAAAAAGTAAAGAGGACACAATACTCAGGCACATGGGGGCAGCTTAAATCTTAATCCTTCACACTCCACAGGTCCCTCCAGCTCTGCCTCCTCTTTTCTGTCCTCACTCAGCCTGAGTCACACCATCTTCATGACTTCTTCCAAACCATGCACCTGCCCCACCAGCAGCTTCCCTCTTTAGGACCTGAGTTGTTTCAGACTGTCCTGTCTGGACTAAGCCTTAAACCCCCAGGTCTCTGCCAACAGTCCCTGTGTGCAGAGCAGCCTTAGTTACTAAACACCAAATCTTTGCTCCCAGACAGAAACAGCCCTGACCTGAGCAGACCTTTGCACATGTCAGCTCCTCTGGAAAACTGACCAGCCTGTCCAGACTTTTAACCTCTGATATCAGTAATCCATAAACTGACAGTGGCCACATCATAGGAGAGGACCAAACTCCATCACAGCACCAACTCACACCTTTCTCTTATTGGTCTCATTGAAGGAACTTCTTCCTCAACCTCATGAATTTTACTCCATCACGTCTTCAGGACACGGAAATTCTTCTAATTTTTATTTGGCTTAATTAAAGCTTTTTAGTATTACTATAGTTCTATGACTCTGTATAGGACGTGGTACCCTGGGCCATTATGACTGTTCCTCTTGTCTGTCAATCAGCTGTAGAACCAATCATACTTTAAAACACCTTGATATACTGAAGTTATGGTTTGACCAGCCGGCTGACACTCAGATCACACTAGAACTATCTCTGCTCCACAGCAACACTGTATTTGATTGGCTTGAAGTCAACACTCTGAGGAATTGCTGTAAATTACAGAGGATCTTACAGTGATAAATTCCTAGTCTGTGTAAATACAGGACAATCCTGAATGATGATGCTTTAAAACAATATTTAACTGTACTATTATTTCAAGAAAAGGAAACAGTAATTACTTGTATAATTTGCATTGCATTTTGGGAACAAGAAAGTGAGAGCATATGCTTGGAAGAAGAACGGAGTTGGAAGTCAGATTGTTCCCAAACTCCATCCTGAAAATAACCAGGTTCTTACAAATAGGGTACAACCCACTGTAATAAAAGCACAGACTTTTCTTTATGACATTTTTACAGGAATATTATCCAATTTTCAATTCACATGTTGCATTGTGCTGCTGCACCTGTTCCCTCTTCACTCACAGTTGCTGTAATTGTTCTCTTTTCACAACAAACTGTTTTTTGATCCATTTCAGATTTTTTAAAACTTAAAACTTTCAAACAGTTTCTTTTTGGAGACTTTCTTCTCCGGCATCATCAGTCACTTTGTCCTCCATCACTTTGTTTCCTAATTTTCCGCACACTTTACTCCCTCCCAGGTGTTTAGCAAAGCTACAGCTGTGAAGTTGTACCCAGAATGCCTTTGTGATTTGTAACCTTTCCAGTTTTTCTTACTATGAGTGAAGAGGAAACAGCGACTATGAGACCCTGCTGTACACTGATCACCCACACGGCCGGCACATGCTGGCTGGTTCAAGCTCCAAAGCATAGACTGGCTGTCGAGAATATCAGTAAAATAATGGTGTTTCCTTGAACTCGTAACAAAAACTCCCATAAATATAATGTACTCATACTTCATTTGAATTGGGTTATTCTAATTTTGTGGTTTTTGAATTTAATGCTTTTTACATATTTTTTTATAGTGTACTTTATATCGGATTACATTTTATGACTGAAAAATAACGCATTCTTAATTTTACGATTATTTTACACTTGTATTTTTAATTCAATACACATTATAATACTGTAAAAATGAAGTAGAAGACATGCACTGTAAAGAGACAATATCACTGCCATCCCTGCTGCAGGTATTTTAACCCTTTAGTGCATAGTGGTCACTACAGTGGACACCTATTTAAAACATACATACTCTATCATAAATGATAAAATGTTTTCAATTCTTTTTCCAAATATATTTATATTTTTTAAAAAGTTATCGACAAACATTTGAGGGTAAACATCTATAAATTATTCAGTGTTGAAATGGATGAAAGAGAGTTAAAATGTTTTGCAAAGCATTAAAAAAAGATTATTTATGAAATTACCCCCCCAAAAAAGAAAAGAAGTCACACAAAAAATAATTAATATTTACATTAAGTTCACACTGTTTTATGTTGAATGCTCAGTTACAAATATTTGGGGGAACAATGGAAAACTTTTTTCATGCTTTAAGACAAATAAAAACACTAAAGGGAAAAATCCTGACACTTTCATAATTCATGCATCAGAGGGTTGGAGTTATTTTACATGTATTTTTTTACAGTGAATACATCCACTCTCGTTGGCCCTCCCATGGCATTTTGGCTGCATCTCAGCTCCAGCAGGTTGAAGCCCTCTGGGTCAGATACACAAGACTTCTCTTTATGCTGGATGCCAGAGCAATGAACCATCGGTTTGTACAGAACAGCTGAGTGGAACAGGAAGTTTTACACTAAAACCACTCTGAAACCACCGCTGACTGTCAATTTAAAATAAACCATGTTGACAGCAGGTCCCATTTATCTTGATTAGAACAACAAAACAACAGAATGAGCAGAGTCAGACCAGGAGTCAACAGGTTTGAGGTTTTCCAGCTCAACATGAAGCTCCACACAGCTCCATGTGTCAGGATTTTTGTTGTCAGGAGAAGAATCCTGCATCAGTGAAGGTGTGAGCTCTTACTCCTGCTTGTGTTTCTCTCCAGAATAAGGCATGGCTTCTTACGTAACACCGTGTGTGTGTGAGAGCGAGAGAGAGTGTGTGAGCAAGAGAGGGAGGGAAGAAAATACTTAATCCAGGCTGGTGTGTAACACGCTGCAAAGAGAAACACTGGGTCTGTGACGTCACTCAGCGTACTCACACAGTCTGTCAAACATCTTCCCCTCAACGTGTGAAATCTTGGAGCAGTGTGATTTCAGATGTTTCCTCCACCTATGAGTGAGTCACAAACCTGAAGATCACACTCAGACAGTCAGTGCTCAGTCAGCTCAGTGTTTGTGTTTCCTCTCAGACACAGATCCCTCTGTCCTCTCTCTGCTGCTGCTGCCAGCCTGTGAGCTGCCATGGAGCTTTGCATCTATTGAAAGGTTTTCTTAATGCTGTTAAGGATTCCCCTGGAGAAAAAGTGGTCTCTCCACCACGCTGTGTGAACAAACAGAGCAGTAGTTGTTTCACTCAGGGACACTTCCTCCTCCGTCTCTCCTGGACCTGCAGATCCTGTCCCTGCTCCTTGTTTTCCGACCTTGAAGAAGATTATTTCCTTCATGCTCCTGCCATGTTCCTCGCGTGCTACTGTGCTCTTAGGTCAGACCTGCAGGTAAGGGACTGTCACTTATGTGTGCACCTGTGGGTGTGGGTGAGGTCACGCGGCTTTTGCTCTGTTATTGTAGAAGTTTCTCTGAAACTGGAAGGATGAGCCCTTCATTTTTAGATTGTCTTGTGTGTGTAGATGTGCTCGTGTTGGACTCTATCACCTCCACCTTTTCAACTTGGCTGATTAAAGAATAAACACAGGGTCAGTTTTTCTTCTTCCAAATTCGTGAAGATAAACTGAGATTTCAACTTGGCTAAGTTTTGCAAAGTTTAAGGTCTGAACGTGAACACCTGCAAACATTAAATCCTTAAATTGTAGTTATTCTCTTTCACTGTGATTATGAATTTATTTGACTCGTTCCTTCATGAAAAGAGAGCTGTTCTTTTCTCACGGAAGGAATTAAGTTCTTTAATTATCTCAAGACAATGGAGGAGTAGTGGGCTGGTGACTGTAATAGGTTAGATCACAACATGCCCACACAAAAGTTACAAGTTTCCACTAACTGAGGGATTTTTGGTGCTTGTGTATCTCTGGAGATTGGAGCTGCAATCATGGTAAATCTTAGTCTTTGTGTTATTTAAGCATGAAAAGTTTGACCCTTTAATTTGTCAGAAGATTTTCATTCTCCAGGATGACAGAAACCGGATGTGGATTTCAGTGTGGGCTTCTTTTATTTTTACTGTAAAAAAGTCAGTAAAAACTTCAGTAAAACACCATCAAAAAGCGACACTAACGGACAGTTAAACTAAAGAAGTTTTCTCACCGCATCAAATATATTTAATAACAGTTAATTGTGAGGCTGGAGAAAGCTTTGACTTTTACAGAAAAAAAATGTTAAAATGATAATGATCTACAGTGAAAACCATAGACTGTATAATCAGTGGACGTAACAACGTTCGGCTCAAACTGAAGCCTCCAGCAGATGCCCCGCCCCCTGGTGTCTGGCTGCAGTATAGGTCATAAGCCCCGCCCCCTGGTGTCTGGCTGCAGTATAGGTCATAAGCCCCGCCCCCTGGTGTCTGGCTGCAGTATAGGTCATAAGCCCCGCCCCCTGGTGTCTGGCTGCAGTATAGGTCATAAGCCCCGCCTCCCCATGTATTCCAGATATGAGCCGGGAAAACTAAAAAAAATTATGATACCTGTTAGAAACGTTTTTCTCATCTTTACGCTAAGGTAGTATGATGATGTCATCTGGCTGCATTGTGTTCAAGTGTTTTTTTCACTGAGAAGTTAGTTTCTCATTAGTTATTGGACGTTAACTGTGTTATAAGTTTCATTTTACAATAGTTGACAGCTGCCGTTCCTAAGTAGTTTTTATCGAGGATATAAGAAACTTCGGGAAAGAGCCAAATGGAGACTAAACCTTTCTCAAGAAGAAGAAATACATATTTTTATTTCTCTTTTTTACTTGGCTCCACCGGAAATTCTCTACTGCGCAGACTCTGGCTGCACAGTGGCGGTGAGAGTAATGGAGTTTTTTGGCTTCAAAATCATAGAACGCTGACAGGCGGAGCCACGCTGTCCATTCTATATACAGTCTGTGGTGAAAACAAATAAACAGGCATACATTTTAGAAGGAAAAAGTGTAATATTACAATGTCTGTAAACCTTCAATTTTATGGAAGTATTTGGGCCAAACTACAGTCATTGAGCTTGTACACATTGAAAAGTCAATTACACTCCTGATTTTAATCTTAAGACCAGTTTAAAGTAGTAGTAGTAATTTACATTTTGCACTCTTTGATCTTGAAAAGGCTCCATAAAACTCACAGTAAGACAGCTATTTTGAATTTCCACAGTGAGAAAGGAACACAAAGAGTCAAGTGGTAGACCCAAAAATATTTCACAAGAGCTGAGGATTTGATTGGCTATTCATCAAGACACAGGACGGTCCTCAACCCAAATTTAGGCCATTACTGGAGCCAACTGCAGCCCAATAACCATCAGACGGAGAGAGAAGAGCTTTAAGAACAAAAACCTCTTCAAAGACCTCGTCTCCTTCCACTAAATTACCTGTTTGGACTTTGACAGAGGAGGGGGCATCATGATCTGCTTCTTCCTTCAATGGAACGATGGAGGTGACGGTTGTTCAGGGGTGTCAAACGGCAGCTGATGATGTGGAGATGTTACAGGAGGTGTCCTTCATGACTGAGGGCCCTGGTCTGTGTGTTAATGACTGAGTTTTTCAACAAGACAATGCTGCAGTTCACAATGTCCACCTGATAAAGGACTTTATCTTCTTCTTCTTCTCCTTCCTCCAGAAGAATAATCTCTCTCTTTTGGAGCATCCTGCATGTTCCCCAATCTAAATCTCAGTGAGGACATTATGGGATGGATAGAGAGGGAAGTTTACAAAAATGGACGTCTGTTCCAGTAGGGCTGAACAATTAGAAAAAGATCTAATTGCGGTTTTTCTGGGAGACATTGCGATTTCAATTCAATTTACTCAGTTTTATTTAAATCAAGCTTTAGTGAAGTTTTCCCAATGTACGGCAGAGAATTACATCAAACCATCAAAACATCAAAAGTTTTTACTGTAATGCAAGGATAAAAATGAAGGAACAAATGATTTTCAACGTTTAGATAAAAAGGCCAATATTTAAGTTGAAAAGTGGAAATTTTGAAAAATAAAGACAAAATTCTGAGACAAAAAAAATCAGTATTTTGAGATTTAAAAAAAATCCAAATTTTATGTAATCAATCCAACATTCTGTGAAAAAAGTCTAAACTTTCACATTAAGGGTCAAAATTTTAAGATAAAGGCAAATGTCTAAGATAAAGAATCAAATATTTTAGATGAAGCATAAAAATATTGAAATAAAGGCAACATTTGAGATAAAAAGCGTGAATTTTGACATAAAAAAGTCAAAGTTCTAAGATTTAAGTCGAAACTATAAGAAATAAAGACATCATTAATAGATAAAATGCAAAATTTTTAAAAAAGAAAAGAAGATTTTGAGATAAATAGCCAATTTTTGACTTTTCTAAAAACCCTTAGTCAAACATCTCCACTGAGTCTGAACTTTAAATACAACTCTCACTATTTTTAAACCGGACTTTTTAAATGTATTTTTAGTTTTAACATCTGAAGAACAAAGAAAGCCATCTTTGACTCTAAAATTTTAAAAACAATTGAGTCCAAAATAACTGTTTTATGTTAAAAAAGGTAAATAAAGTACAAAACAATTCAAAAAATCCAAATTAAATAAGAAAACGAGATTCAACAATCCCAAGGGAAAAAAAGGATCTTTCCCAACAGTTTTGCAGTGAAACGTGTGTGAAACAGCTGACACTAAAGATCCTGGGTCAGTCAGGAATAAAAAAATTGCAGTTTTAGCGATCACATGAGCGTGACGTCTGAAACCGCGATAAATCTTTCAGCCCTAAGTTCCAGACAGTGGAGGCCAAACATGAAGCATGAACAAACCAATTTACGAAGTGAAGTTATTTTTGAACATTAAGATAAATTAGTAAAACTTGCGCAATTTTTCAACTTCTCTGAATATTTTGGTCAGGGGCGTATTATAGTTACCATCGTGCACAATAAAGTAAGAATATCAGAGTAGTTTTAGAAAGTAGAAATAAAGAAGGAATTAATACTAAATGAAATGATATAGAGTTTAATCTTGGCACTGAAGCTCGAATGTGAGTCAACGTCACATTGTTGGTAAAGAGAGAAGAAGGAATAAAGCCTCCATCTCTTTCTCCAGCTCTCTTCTTTCTTACTCTCTGCCTCCTCTGCACCCCTGTGCGTCGGCCGTCTTCAGAGCTACCAGCTGAGCTCAGAGTAAACATAGCATCAACAACAGCAACAGCAGTGAGAGTTCAACTTAAAGTTTCTGATTCCAGTGTGACAAAAAAAAGTCTTCAACTCTCTCCAACTGTGGGACTAGAGAGGACACAGCTTGAAGAAACCAGCCCAGAAAAAAAACCCTCAGGTTTAGTGTAAAAGCAGCGTGAAATAATGGAAAGAAGAACAAACAAACAGCAGCAACTGGAGCAGGCTGCAGACACAGTGTAAATATAATATACAGCGTGTGTACGTGACTTTTCTTTCCCGTGTTAAAAAGTCAAAGACAAACACAAGTGTCAGCACAGAAGTGTAGTGGGTTTTGCAGTTTTGGGCAAAGATTTATCTGATCCAACATGTTTTAGAGTTTTCCCTGAGGTGTCTTCCTCCCATCGTAGCAGAGAGACTCGACTCAGCAGAGTTCTCACCCCTCTTTCCTCTTCTTCTGTCTTTTCTTCCTCTCTGTCTCTGCCTCCTGTCTCTGTAATCAATAATTGAATTGTGTCTGCACTTTTGCTGAGAGTTTTGCTTTCACTCCTAAACTGGCGTGGCTGTTAAGCATTTACTCTTTACAATGGGATGGTTTTGTGGCTACCTTTACAGCATGTGTAGATAAATAAGAGGTGTGTGACTTAAGACAGGATGTTGAGCCCCGTTAGAAGAGATTAAAGTGTTGTTGAATGATTTTTAGTTTCCTTCAGCTTAAGTCTTTCTGTAGGTACAGGGTGGCTTGTAGGAAAGTTTCAAACAGTGATGTAGCACGCTGACGTTAAAAAAAACACTCATTCTGATTCTAAGGAGAGACCAGGTTTTGAAAGACTGCTGCACAGCTGGACAGATCAGAGGGTGTTACCTCTTTTTCAAAGCCCGTCTGCAGGGTTTACAGTCAGCACAGTCATGTTAACACCCTCAGTCAACTCACAGTGTGGCTAAAAATTAACATCACAACACTGAAATGACAGGTTTGTAACTTATAAACAGTATAAAATTCAGTTATGATAAAAATGCTCCATATAAACGCCCTTATCATGATCACCAGGAAGTAGATGAAACCTCTTTTGGTGTTTTGGTGTCTACATAACCATGAAGAAAGAGTTTCAAACACTTGTAAAAAACATGCCAGGCCAGTAGGTGGTGACACCAGTCCATCACATCTGGTTTATCATACAGTAGATGGAAACATCCCCATCATCTTCAGCCTTTATTTAAAGATCTCAGAAAATCATTAAGAGTGTTGAGGCAAACACCGAAAGTAATGAGTAAAACCATAGAAACAAGAGTTAAAAAAAAGAAAAAGTCAAATTAAAAAGCCAGAGTAACAACAATGATGAGCTCCAATACAAGTCACATTCTGGAAACAGGCGGTGAAGAACGATGTTTCTAACATGTCCATAAGGAATAAAAGTGCTCAGATTGACGTTGTATTGCAAAGTTTTCCAGGAGTTATCATCACTGATCCTAAAAGCAGCTTCTCCTAGTCAGGCCTGACATGAGGAACCTGAAGAACCAGTCTCTCACTTGAACGCATTAGAAATGAACCAGGGTTTAATTGCATGGTGATTTTCCAGTAAGTGCTTTATAGATAAAGAGACACCTGCGGTTATTACGTCTTTCAGTGAGAGAGGACCAGTCAACGTTATTGAATAGAATACAGTGATGTGTCAAATAACTATCACAGGTAATGTAATGAAGCACGTAATGATAAACAGCATCTAAGGGCGTCATCGTGCTGGAGGATGCATGTCTGTAAATTACATAACCATAATCCAAGACTGAGATTATGACTGCTTTAACCATCCTTTTTCTACAAAACGTGGGAAAACTCAATCGGTTTCTATACAGGAAGGCAACCTTCTGTCATAGCTTGAGAGTCAGATTTTCAATGTGACATTTGAATGTTAATTTATCATCTAACCAGATACCAAGATATTTTATTCTTTGACCTGCTCAATGCTAGAACCTGGCAGGGTGGGCATTTGAAGGTTATTCAGGTTGTTAGAGAACAACATACATTGGGTTTTCTGAGCATTTAAAACAGGTTTAATGTTATTAAGTGCAACTTGGAGAATATTAAAGGATCGCTGCAGGTGCTCCATGGCAAGCTGAGCAGATTTCATACTGTACAATATTGTATCATTTGGGTATAAGTGAAAATGGGAATAACTACTGGACAGAGAGGGAATAATATTGTTGATAAAAATTGTAACTAGGACTGGGCCTAAGAATGAACTTTGTGGAACACTTGTAGTGATTGGAATAAACTCAGAATGGATAGTTCCCAGGTGCACTGATTGCTGTTGGTCAGAAAGGTAGTTCACAAACTATGCACACACACATGCACTAAAACCAATACAACTAAGACTTTGTAAGAGCAGTGAATGGTCAACAGTGTCAAAAGCCTCAGAGAGGTCGACAAAGATGGCAGCACAGTGATTTTTACTATCCAAGACACTGACAATATCATTCATCACTAGAGTGACAGCAGAAACAGTGCTGTGCATAGATCTGAATCTAGACTGGTGGGGCTCAAAACAGAATGGTTTGTGCAACTACAAACCACTAGCATCAGTTAGTGATCTCACAACTACTCATTTTCACTCTTCACAAGGTTGTTCAACATAGTAGTTCACGACTGGATATAGAATAATGAGTCTGAAACCATGGCTCAATTGGAAGTTAAAAAACAATTGTTCTGTAATTCGAACATCTTAACCACTCATTTGTGACGTGCAACACTTTTCAGGATACAGTGTATGCTTGATAAATTCTTAGATCTAAAATTATGAGGTGGTGATCATTGCTGTTGAATAAAAGAATCAGATGTTTTCTTTCATAAGTTAACTTGAGTTAATAGTAATGATGTTTGGTATCATTGTTATGATAAAACTATGATATCATCAGACATTTTTTTGCCCTTTTAGTGATCTCTGACCCTTGAGGGAAGTTTGAGTCACAGGTCAAAAAGTAACAAATACATTTTCAACTGTATAATTCAAAGTCTCCTCCTGCTTTTCTGCCACTGTCACTCTGATATTGAAATTTCAGCATCAATCCACACATCTTTGTTTTTGTATCATCATAGTTATGCTGCTTCACCATGTTGTTGATATGAAGTTTGGTGTTAACCGTGGGCTGTATAATAAATGGACATAGAGTCCATGATGTCACCTGTTGGCTTCGCTGGTAATGCTGACATAAGAGACGAGCTTTGAGCCTCCACGCTAACACTTTAAATCATGAATGAGCAAATGTTTGATAGTGAGACTATATTAAAATCACTCCTAAAGTCGTAGAAGGGCCTTTTACTATCAAACTTTAATTATTTTTTTCGTTTTGCCCCACTTTTCAATTATATTGATTTTTTTAAAGATTGAACTACATTGATATGGTTCAAGAGAAGTTTTCAGCTGTTAACAGGCTGTAAGTTTGCACTTCTACAATGATACCAGACAGAGGAAAAAACCAAAGACGAAAAGGCCACAGGTCTGAGTGTTAACCACTAAAATCTAATTGATATCCATAACGGGCATGCTGGTCTGGATAACTTAATAGCTTCCATTAATAATGAGTAAAAACGCCTCTGATAGGGTAGTTTTTAACACAAAAAGATTCCCTTTTGCTGCCACAGCTGTGTGTGCCATAATAAAGTAACACTAATGACACAGTGAAGCCCAAACATCATGTATTTACATTTTAGTGCTCAAGTTTTGTTTTGGACCAAGAGACAAGAAAACAGCAACTAATATTCATGATCACATACTTGTGTTTCATGAAACTTTTTATCATGTTCATGCATTTGTGTGTGTGTGTGTGCGTGCCAGTGTGTGTCAGTGTGTCAAGTGTCCGTGCTGCAGCCGAGCTGGTCCTGTCTTTGGTTCCCTCTTGGCTGATCTCCCTGCAGCCGGGCGGGGTGAGGGAGGGAACTTGTTTGCCGCAGTTACTGATGCAGCAGTGGGGAAGCAATTCATTGCTGCCCCACAACACTGACAACTATTGGACAACACACACACAGACACACACGGACACATACACACACACACACACATACACAGAGTGCTGCCTGAGAGCAGGCAGCAGTTTGAGGAGAGCTCTCCCAGGCAGTGAGATTACAGGTTGAATCTCCACACACACACACACATACAGAAAAACGCACACATTCACACACACACACACACACAGAGTCAGAGAGATCTTAATCAGGCATGCAGGAGGAAAAGGAAAAGAACAAGGAGGTAAGAACAGACTTTGAGGTTTTCACAGTTTAGTCTTAAATGAGGGATGAAGTTAAGCTCTAGGTGCTGTACCAGTGTTTGTGTGTCTGTGTGTGTGTGTGTATGTGTGCGTGTGTGTGTGTGTGTTATCATGTGCACATTGCCTGCCAGCTCACTCTGCAGTCTGCAGGAGCATGAACTCAGAAAACTGCAAGATCTCCTTTTTTCCAGTACTTTCTCAGAGAAAGCTCCCAGCCTCCTCTGCTGTAGATCCCTCCTCATGATGCAGTCAGGTTTACATTCACTTAGACTCCATCTTTCATCCATTCATCCATTCATCCATTGGTTCGTCTGCTTTCACACGGGTGTTCTGACGTGTGCTGGAACATGCTGTAGTTGTTGCACAGTTGGACACACTCAGCAAAGGATGTGATGGCCAGCAGGGGGCGATAGCATTGGTTGCAGAAAGAGTGCTGTCGTAGAGACAATCGTCAGCAAAGGCTGTTCTCCCACCTCCTTCAGTCCTTTACAAATATGTTTCTCTCTTAATGCAGGAAACTATGGGCACATTTAATTCACTCTTTTCTGCTGATCCCCAGAATTTTACAGCAACTGAGAATGAAAAGTTGTATATGACATACCATTTGCAGCTGAGTGGAATATTCCAGTTCCCCAGTGGTATATTCCAGTTTTCAAACTGGCATACCAGTTCCATCAGTGGTATACTGCTCATCCAAGACTGGTATATCCAGTTTTCTGACTACCATTTTTTATTAACATAACCTAGATAGATAGATAGATAGATAGATGGATAGATAGATAGATAGATAGATAGATAGATAGATAGATAGATAGATAGATAGATAGATAGATAGATAGACACGCAGACACGCAGGCACAGACAAGTGTATTAATAAATTTTCATGTTTGTTTATACATTGACTCTGTTGTATTTCCAGGAGGCATAAACCACCAAGCAACAGTGGTATAGTCCATTTTTTCTAGTATGCCAGTTTTTATCTGGTGGTATATTTCATTCTGCGACTGACATACCACTGATGGAACTGTTATGCCATTTCGTAACTGGAATATAATACCACTAGGGGACTGGTACATTCCACTCAGCCACAAGTGGTATGCCACATACCACTTTTTGCTCTCGCTGTCTCTGGAATTTTAAAGCACTGAAATGAAAAAGCAAAGCTTTTTTATATGGTGGTGGCATTGACACTGTCTCTTCATTGTTATACATGATGTATATCATGTACGTCAATGGGATGACGCCCCCTGTTGGTCACAGTGCGTTGGTTCTTCTTGCAGATGAAGCACCTGTGCTGGCAAATAGTCAGGGTGTCACCAGATCTGTGTCCACTCTCTCTACTCTGTTGCATTTTGTCTTTAGTCCTACTTTGTCTGACAACAAACGTGTTAAGCTCACCAGGTAGATCTCCACAGTGCCAGGGTTCAGCTTTTTTTTTGTATCCTTCCATCTTTTTAGGCCCAACTGAAGAAAGGGAAATCTGCTGTTCACTTGTGAGGTGTGGTGATCAGAGACCAGACCTCATCTAAAGGGTCCTGGTTGTTCTTTGGCTTACTCCCTCCAAACCCAAGAAGACTGCTGATGTCAAAAAATCTTCTTTGAAATGTCATTTCTGGTTGCTTTAGCATCTTCACGGAGACTCTGTGAGCTCCAAGAACTGTGGGTGCCCCAGTCTGTGCAGGGCCCAGTGAGGGCGTCAGTGGAGTTGATCTTGGAAACAAAGACTACTGGGAAGTCTGATCAGCCTTTTATCTGCTTTGACTTTGGGAGTTTGGGCAAACGAAGCAAAGTCAAGGCTGTGGACATAATCCAGCTTATGAGGGCTGCTCCACTACAAGTTATTGATGCAGGACAAGCAATAATACTGACTACATGAAGTCTCCTCACAAACCGAGAGAGGGTGGTGCTGAGACTATATCTATGTTTACACCCCATTTGATGATTTCTACCTTGTTTTTTCAAACTCTTATCAGCAAAGAATTTAGAAAGCGTGAACTCTGAATAGGAGGAGGTTGACCAAACTGTCATATAAAGTTCCCAGGCAACATGGAGGTTATTCTTTAGGTAAGGGACAATTTGGTTTGGTCTGTGTTCTTCTGCTGGTAGTCCAGTCCTATAACAGCCACAGTCACACTCCAGTAAAACAGCCAAAGCTCTTTTAACCCTTTGATGCATGAATTATGAAAGTCAGTGTCAGGATTTTTCCTTTGAGTGTTTTTATTTGTCCTAAGGCATGAAAAAAAAGTTTTCCGTTTTTTTTTACAAATATCTGTAACTGAACATTCAACATAAAAAAGTGAACTTAATGTAAATATGACTTTTTTTTTGTTACCTCTTTGCCTTTTTTTCTTTTTTTCCTTTTTTGGTAGTTTCACGACTAATCTTTTTTTTGATGCTTTGCGAAACATTTTAACTCTCTTTCATCCATTTTGACACCAAATGATTTATAGCTCATAAGCTTTTTCACCCTCAAATGTTTGTCTATGATTTTTTAAAATATATAGATGTTTGGAGAAAGAATTGAAAACATTTTTTCAGGCCCTAAGAAGAATAAAAATATCCTGACACAGACTAATATGAATTTCCACCACATGAACCATTGAATTTAGGAGTAAATAACTTTTAAATAGGCGTCCACTGTAGTGCCCACTGTGCACCACAGGGTTAAAGGAGTTGTGGACTTTAATCCTGAACAATCAGAACAAGTACGTTGTTTAAAAAGCCAGAGATGAGAAGCTTGTGTGCTGATGTCTGGGTTTGGTTCAAGAGCCTCTTTCATGAGCCAGTCGAGCAGGTTTTAGTCCATTCATGCTTCTCCTCTCCCTCCTCTCCCTCCTCTCTCTCGCTCACCCACTCTTTTGTCAGGATGCAGACATTATTCAGAGGGGGAAGCCCCACTTGAATCCAAGGACTGTTGGGTAATTGTCAGATATAAAACATTTTCCCCAGTGCCAACCTGTGTGTGATAAGAAAAGATGAGATAAAATGAGATGAGACCTTGATAAGACACACACAGATAAAACCTGCCACAACAGAGGAGTACACTGGAGTCAGAGTATTGTTACACTTTGTCAGTGTTCTGTTTCCCATTACTACGAACTTCAGAAGCAAACAACTAGCAAAAAACAAACTATTGATGAACAAATCATTTATTTACCCAGCTTTGGGTAGAAACAGATGAACACAAAGTCTAATATTAATCATGGTGTTCATTTCCAGAGAGCTAATAATGTCACCTATCAAACAGATATTTTTCTTTTCAAAAGTTTGACTCAACTTATTTTCCCCAGCATGTTTGCTGGCTGGTGGGAGTGTGTTTGCCTGTACACGCACATATCTGTGTATGTGCGCCAATATGATGCCATCATATTCCACAGGTTTAACTACAGTTTTTGTCAATACCATGCCAATTGAAGCTAGTATTTTAGTCAGTGTGTTTTCTAATATGATGCTAGCAGATGCTAACAGTTGTACCCCTTATGGTTCATGCTGTCATGCAGAAGCTGAACCCTTCTAACTGTTTTTTGTGGTTTGATTTGACGTGTGATTAGTCTCTGAGGTTGCTGGTACAAGTGAAAGTTAATAACTGTTGTTAATGAGTTTCGACCACTTAGAATCAAGCGTCTTGTATAAATATTGATCAGGTAAGCTAAGTTAAGAGAATTGATGAGATTTGTTTATGTTGTGGGGAATGTAATGAGTTGTTTTTCTTCTCTTTCTTCACACCTGTGTGAGTTTTTCTGAAATCACCTGAGCACAGTCATAACAGTTTGTGTAGCCTGAAGCTAACAACACTTTTTGGAGTGCTACTAGTTCAGCACTAAAGCTAAAATCAGATCATCACCAGATCTAAACTTCATCCTCTGATTTAATAACAGGCCTGTAGCTGAGAGTCTGTAGCTGAGAGTCTGTCACAGGGAATGTTTTGGAGTTGTCTTATTGATGGATTCAAGACTGTAATAGGATTTGGTGACAGTGACAAACAAAATGAGTTTTCAGAAGCATCAACACTTCTATTATTCACAGCTTCAGATGTTTTTTTTTTTCTGTACCAGACAACCAGAATGTTTTGGTACAGATCTCAGTACGTCTCATTATTTCCAGAGAAAGTGTGGCCTGACTGTCTCAAGGAAACTTTGGCTGCTGTTGTTTTCTTGTTTCTGTCAGATGAGATCAGAATGATCACAAACTTTTTGACGACAGAACTTTGTAGCTGTTTTTGTGCTTATAAAGTATATCATCAGATGTTGTGTAGTTTGTGAATAAATACTTTTCTTAAAGCTGTACAGTATGGATTTTTCAGAAGCAGTATTGACTTACAGGAGTTGCTGTCAGGTAGAAATAACTCATGTCCCTTTTGCTCCATCTTTTTCACTGCTTGATAAAAAAAGATGATCCTCATTTTCCGTGACTAATCCAGCAGAACAGTCTGTCCGATAGGAGCGGTCCAGTCATCTAGCAGAGTACTGTAATTAGCTATAACTATGCTGCAGACGGGGGCTCTAATATGCATGGCTGCTCCTGAGTGTTTCTCCTCTGGATCAGCCTGCTCCAAACACACACTCTATGAGTTCAGACAGAGTGTCACACAGTGTTTACAGTTAAGTGCTTGCTCCTTAATGCGTCTGAGACCAGGGCTGAAGAAGACGGTGAGTCTTCATTTGCAGGAGAACATGGCTGAAGGGCTGGTCCAGGTGTGTGACACACGAGATGCTGGAGAAAAACACAACACTTGTGGTATAGACATCTTTCTTTTTTTTCTTTTTTTTTGCCATACTTCATCCACCATTACATTTATTTTTTACTGGTGACACAATTAGAGGAAATAAAATGATATGAAATTAAGACATGAAATAATCTTTTTTTCTTTGCAACAAAACAATGAACACTGTCTCTGCATTCAAAGAAATGTATAAAAATATAGAAAATGAAATCAAATTCACACAATAAGAAAATTAAAGAGATTGATCTAGATAGAAAAGTCATTAAATAGTTAAGAATAATAGAACTTATACACAGTTGTGCCCAAAAGTTTACACCTTCCAGCAGAATTTCTAATTTTTTTGACTTTTCTCAGAAAATATAAATGATAACACAAAAACCTTTTTAACACTTAAAGTTAGTGGTTGGGTGAAGACACTTATTGGAAAAAAATTAGTTTACTCTTTTTAAATCATAATGACATCAGAAACCTAAAAAATGACCCTGTTAAAAAGTTTAAACAACTCTGGTGGTTTGGCCTGATAATTGATTTTTTTTTTCACTAAATGTCTTCACCCAACCTCTAACCATGAGTGATAGAAAGGATTTTGTGTTATGATTCATATTTTCTGAGAAAAGGCCAAAAAATCAGATCAGGGTGTAAACTTTTGGGCACAACTGTAAAGGCAACAAGTAAATTAATCAGAGTATAAAAAAAGATTTTAAAACAAGAAAAGGGAGAGAGGGAGAGAGGAGAGTCTAAGTTGGGGGTGGGGGAGGGGTGGGGGTGGGGGGGGCAATAATAATAATAATAATAATAAAAAACTCTGTTCGTACAGCACTTTTTAAACACAAAGTGGCAATACAAAGGCAATAAAGAAATAATTCTCTGGAAAAAAAATTCAGTGAAATCAGGCAGAAGAACAGGATCAACTAAAAAGAATTATTTAGTATGCAAAAGTAACATGTATAGGTAAACTGCAGAATGGAATAAAAGAAACTTAAAAAACTCAGCTAAAATCAGGGAAGGCTCTTCGATTAAAGAATGTTTTGAGAAGTGATTTAAAAGAGGCTACTGACTTCCAAACTGTTTTAATGACTGAAAGTAATAAAAAAAAAATCCACCTTCCAAAATATTTGCTGGAACTACTGAATTTGAGATGAGACGTAACATCATGAGCCAACAGTGGTAAAGAAAAAAAAAAAGGGGGTTTTGAAGATAACTATAGGAGTAGGATTCAACGCCTCACTCAAAGGGAAGTAAAAGCTGATACCTGGGATTTCAGAGGAGGAAGTGGAGCTTGAGTTGAGTGAGATTCCAAATATTGCAATAAAATGGTCCATTTTAACTTGAAATCCTAGAAATTTTGATTATGTGGTAAAAAAAAAAAAAAAAGAATGTGACTCAAATCATGCAAAGAAACATCTTCCACATTGGCCTAGAATGTTTGGAAATATTTTAGATGATCTAGATTTGGTTAGATGGACACTGTGAAAGACTTTGAACTGTTATAGAGATCTGTCTTTGGATTGTGTAAGCTCGTCAGCTCCTTACACAGGTTTCAGTGCTGTATCTTGTTGATAATGAGTGAACATCATTTGAAGACAAAGGAAGTATTTTCTGAGCTCTGTGTAGGAGTCACCTATTGTCATCAAGGAGCAAACTAGCCTGCAGAGAAACACAGGCTCTACGGAGAAACACCTCAGCCTGCTGTCCAGTTAAGAAGATATAACCTCTATAAAGCTTTTCTCAACAGAGGTCGTCAGGAAAAGAGGATTTTTACTGATGAAAAAGAACATAAGAGGCAGTTCAAGAGAAATGTTTCTTCTCTCCTCGAGTGGACATATTTGTGACGGATCATTAAGCGAGTGTGGGGGAAGTGTTGTGTGTAAACATCATCAGTCAGCTACAGAGTGGGTGTTCAGCTTACTACTCAGCTTCTCTGAGCTGTTAGTGTCACAGTGATGGGCTCATATTTTCAAATATATTCCTTTTAGTGCAGATTTGAGTCCTTCATACTGCCTTATGTTGAGTGATACTAATGTGATACCATATAAATATTTAGGATCTGTTTGTTTAAAATAACACCAAGATGTCTATAAACTTGAAGAACAGCGTCATGTTCAGTAGATTTAAGTGATTAACTACACCAGATGTTCAGTCACACTGCTTTAAAGAGGGGGTATTCTGCTTTTCCATGTTTTAAATATGGATATAAAGTAGCAATAATGGATGTTCAGACTTACAGTGTGCAGATTTTCAAACATCTACATATTCATATTCATATTCATGCATTGTAGAAATCCCTGAATCCGTCTGAATGCTCCGTCCAAGAAAGAGCACAATATTTCTACAAGACTTGCTGAAATGATGATGTCATCGCATATGGAGCTCCTTACTGGTTCATGGCAGGTTGGAGGGGTGGGCCTCAAACACGAAGGTCTGCCTAAGGCTCTGCTCTGGCCAATGAGTGCAAAGGGGGTTTATATAGCAGGGAATCTTAAAGAGACAGCAGCTAAAACTAAATGTTTCAGACAGAGATAGAAATAAGGTTTTTCTAAAACTCAAATGAGAGAAAAAAAGTGATTTATTGAGTAATGAATATAATAAAGGGGCATCAGTGGGACAGAACAGAGACTAAAAAAAGTACCCCCTCTTTAAGGTCGAGTTACGTTGCAACTCAATGTATTTATTCAACTGTAAGTCGCTTTTCTGGGCAGACATGGTATCCATTCAAAAGACAGTTTCTCTCTTTTAAAGTTAGTTGGATGAAATGAGAACAGATAATTTCAAAGTGATGTTTTACAGACACACTTGAGAAATTAAAACTGCAAAACTATGACTGTACTTAGTGACTGTTACATTCATCTGAAAGGGGCATTAGACTTCAATAGGCCACAAAGGGTTTATATGTTCTTCTACGCTGTGATAGATTTATCATGAAAATTTAATTCTGGAAATGTTTTGCTGTGAGTGAATCCAGCAGGATGAGTTAGAAGTTTTCAAGAGAAAGAGAATCAGTCTGCAGTCTCCTGTCATTTAAAGTCTGGTTAACTCAGGCAGCTGTCAGCGCTGTCGTGGAGTCTTGTTGACCTGACATTTAAAAAAAATCGGATAATGTTTAAATCTTGAAATGATAAAAGGTAGATCAGAGGCAGATAATCGTTACGCCACAGGTATAAATCTACATCTGTGGGGATCTGTGGAAGCTGCACTCGTAAAGGTGTTCAGACAAACCTCAAACCAGAGAGTCATACATTTATACACCCTTAAATTAGGTATTTTGCATGAAAATAAATGCAACTTAAGATTAAAAGACTAACAGATTCAGAGTATCTACACTCAAAAGAAGGAAATAAGGCTGGTGGCAATTTCTAATAAGACAAGAAACTTCGAATAGGGTTATTAGAATTGTTGGTATCAAAAATAAGGAAGAGAAAAATTAATTAAATGTCATTTCAGAACCATGTTTTTCAGAAGTTGAACTTCTTCCAATCACAGTAACAAGAACACAAAGAAAACAAAAGTATTCTTCAATTGTTTCTGTTGTTGATCTTCTGTTCTGATTGTCCATATCTTCAGAGTCTATAGAATAAAATGAAAACTTTGTTCTTCTATCAGAATCAGAAGTATGTCAGTCCTTTGTTAAATGTTCCCTCTCTGTGCGGATCAAGGAGATTCATGTTCATTCTGATCATGAGCCCAAAGTACTGATTATGTAGAACCCTCCACTCTCTCAGCTTTAGCTCACCATCTCTTCATCATGCACATCCAAAGAAGAACAGAGGAAACCTGGTTTGCACAGACAGAAGACCTGAACTTAACTATTTATGTATGAGAAATAAACAGCTGGTCATATTAATAAGTGTTAAACTGGAATAAAGCAATAATGGAAGCTTAGTTTTGTTTTTTTGTCCAGCCCTACACTGTGACCACGACATAGCTTGTTGCTGTGCATATGCTAGCTCAACACTTCATACCATGAGTTCAACACTGTACAAAGTTTGTCATTCATCGAGATAGATGAATTTCTGCGTGCACCAGGCTGATGATAATTATCTTACAGTTAATAATTAACTTCACAATTCAACCTCATTCTACGGTCAAAAATTAAATGTGCAACCTCGCACGTCGCTGTCAGGATCCAGTAAGAAGGACTGGAACATACATGTGTTATTGCAGTTGTTGTCTTCCCTTCTCTGAGCGTGAGTCTATCTTAATGTTGGAGTGATCCATTCAAAGAGTGTGGAGCTGAATCGTGCTGATTTGTCTGACAGGATGTAGATCAGCAGAGGTCACTAGAAGTTGAAAAACACCTTTAGCCAGCTTTCTCTGTGTCTGTTATCCCCACTGTTCTGCACACTGTAGTGTACACACTCTACTATGCACACTGTAGTGTACACACTCCACTGCAGACACTCCACTGTACATACTGTAGTGTGAACACTTCACATTACACACTCCACTGTACACACTCAACTATAAACACTGTACTATAAATAATGTACTGTACACACTTTACAATACACACTGTAGTGTACACACTCTACTGTAAACATTTTAGTATTCACACTCTAGTGTACACACTTAACTGTACACTCTCTCCACACTGTAGTTCACTCACTCCACTGCAAACACTTAACTGTACACACTGCACTGTACACACACCACTCGTCACTCTACTAGACACTTTACCCACACTACAGCTGTTACAGCAAAAGTTCAACCTGACTTTTCAGAAAGTGCTCATAAGTCATCAAATGTTTTCTTCTTTTCTTTTTCCGCATTTACTGAAAGAAGATACGGCAGAGATACAGCTTTTCATTTTGGCACTTCATGACAGACTCACAGAATCTTGAATCAGTGTGTGTGTGTGATTATTGCACTCAACATTTGTGCTTGTTGTTTAGTGAACAAGTACATTCTCATGAAGTATGTTGTTGAAAAGCCCCTCACAGATCTTTACTGTTAAATCCAAGTTTTCAGTCACTGACCTCCTCTGCTCCACTGTAGATCAGATCTAAATCTTACATTACACTGCCCTCTAGTGGTTTAGATGGTAAAACACTGTTCTCTGAGGCTGACTGCAGACTTCCCCTGTGTTCACTGGTCATAGTGAAACATGAGTAGTTGGTACTTTGTGATCTGATCTTTATTTACAGCTCTGCTCACACAGTCAGGACTTAGCTTCAGCTCTTTATGGACTAACAGTCTGGGATGTTTGGGCTGCTTTCCCTTTTCTGCACATCATTTTATCTAAGGTGTTAAGGTGGAGAGTTGTTCTATCTAGATGGACATTATCATTAAAGTGATCTATTTGTACACAGAGTTTCTGAAGTCTCCTTTGTGAGTAGGAATAACTAACTCTTTGTCATTTCTTTGAACTCAGACTCTGTGTTGGTTTCGTAGAGGATGACACTGTCGTCCTTGTACCTGTGCTGGCACTTCTGAAACATGTCATTAGACCTCACAGGGAGTAATCTCTAAAGATAGACGCCCACTGTGGTTTTGTCATTTTCACCTGGTTTGTACTGGTCAGCAATTTGAGCAGGACTCTCACCTCTAACCTGGGCCAGGTGCCAGAGAGTCTCCCCTCTCTGCACTGATCTGTGTGTCTGTGGAAGCCAGAGGCAGCATCACAGAAGAGCCAATCAGGAGTCAGTTACAATCACAGTCCCTGATTGGTGAGGCTTGGATAAGTGAACCAGTTTGAGGAGCAATAACTAAAACCAGAAACTTTTGAATTTTAGTGATCTGGAGCTGAACTGGAACAACAGAAAATAATGAAAACCAGTTGATATCTGCATTTTTTTCATTCTTGAAATGTCTGTTATGTTGGTCATGTTGCCCAAAATCATCCACTTCCTGTGTCGCTCTCTCATGCCCTAGCAAGCCTGTGCCTCCAGGCAGAGTATTTTACTGGTGAAATATTTTGAAAACCTCCATTTTTTTGGTGTAAAGCCGGGCAAGGTGGCTCAAAATGTAAACAAGAGGCAGAGGAAATTTCGGTCACACTGGAGAGTTGGCTGCATGTATGACGCTAATAATTCAGTCTTTTGCCAAAGCTGCCAAAAAATGTTGACATGTCTAGATAGATAAGTTTGGTAGAAAAGATACGTTTTTTTGTAGGAATGAATTTGTTCTCTCTTCTGACATGTAAATTAATCAGGGTCAGTGGTAGATTTAGCTGAATGTCTACCTCTGATTCTACACAGACCTGCTGAATTATAGTGTTTTCTGTGAGAAATAACAGCCAATGAGAGAGTGTTAATGTTACACCTACCAACTATGGCTGACATGGAACAATTTTAACCCACTGAGGAACTCATTTTATAAATTCTAACTGGTTTGAGAGCGTGAATTTTGGGGTGAAACCCAAAACTGAAAATCATTAAAATACTGTTTCTGCTCAGAATGAACTGATTGTGGGAAAAAAAATGTTTCAAAGCCCTGGATTAGTGGTTGTGGGATGGTTTGTAGATGCTTTGTGAAAACAGATGTGATGAGAAAGTCTTTTCCCAACCTGTGAGGACTTTATGAGTGATCTTGAAATAGTCTCTTTTATACATCTGCATGTTCATTTTCCACTATTTAAAATCAGATCATCAGCGCCTAAATTGATACTTTATGTGTTTACGTCCATGAATCCACACAGCACAAAGATCTAAAGTCATCGACCAGTGAATCAATGTTTAGCGCGATAATAAAGTCTAAAGTAGCACAGCAGTGAGACCTGAGAGAAGAGGAGAAGAGAGCGATGACAGGAGACTGCATGTAGGGGATGGAGTATGAGTATGACAGAGAGAGAGAGAGCGAGCGAGCTAGAAAGAAGCCTGTATGTATAAGCTCTCTCTCTTGAGTAGGGATCCTCCTTCCTGCCTCTCCTGTCTGATCCGTCTGTGGTTCCTGGTCTCTCTGCCTGAACGCTGAGCTGCAGCAGACTCTGTTTGGACGCTCCTCTTCCTCAGGATGTCTCCTATAGTCAAAAGCCCAGAGTGCACCCCGCTGCTGTGCCACTGTAAAGTTGCGTGCACCAACAACACTTTGTCGTTAATGTTTGGATGTAAGGTAGGTCACAGAGAGTCTCTTTCACAGTCTTTTAATGATTTATCTCTTTTTTTTACGTGAGCGACAGAATTTCTTTGCTTCTTTGATAGTAAGTGCAGCACCAGCGCTCTTGTTTTTCCATCTGCGACCCTTGGAGCCATATTATTGCTTAGTGGGGCTTAATGAGGGCATATTTATAGCTACTGTAGTATTTCTGCATCCCTCCACTGTCACCCTTCATTTATCACAGGGACAGTATGCTCACTCCTCTGCTTTTAATCTGCTGTTATACAAGTCCAACACTCCTCCTCTGTCTCCTCAGTGTTCACCACTTATCTCTGCTAAATCTTATTAAAATGGATCTAATAATTGGTAAGTCTAATCCACTCTGTTCGGACAGAAAATATGAAAATTACACTGTAAAATGTGATTTTGCGCATTTGTTATTCCAGTATATTATTCTGTCAATATGAGGAAAAAAGCCTGATTTTTTTTAAAATAACGCTTAATTATAAGTTGGCAACATCTCAACTACAAAACATTTCAACTTGAAAATTTATGTCCAGAAAAATCTTTAATGCATGTTGACTTGACAATAACCTTTGCCCCTCCCAGCTGTTCAGTAAAGCTACAGCTTCCAAATTATACCCAGAATGCCTTTGTGAATTGTAACCTAATAGTTACACCATGAGTGAGGAGGGCACACAGTGGGTATGAGACCCTGCTGTTCTGACTAAAGGCGCACAATGGTGCAGGTTAATAAATATGATTTAAATAAATAAAAAATATAACTGAAAAATGACAGTTGTGTTTCAGAATTTAAAAATTTACTAAAAAGTCCAAATTAACCAAACTGAGATAAGAGTTGACTCAAGACATCATATTTAATCAAAATAATTTCTGCTGGTGTTAAAACATTTATTTCTTCAACCCAAATAAACTCTAAATATATTTATAGAGCATGTTTACAAACAACCAGAGTTGACCAAAGTGCGGCAATGTCGAAGGATGCACAATTGACAAATGAACAACATATAAGATAAATGAACACTATGAGATACATAAAATAGTGAGTATGTGGAATAAAACAGGACAAAATTAAATGAATTAAAATCTCAGTTAAATTTCAGTTAGAATTCCATTTAAATTTTACCAAAAGTCCACTCAGCTTTGATTAAAAGCCAGGGAGAAGAGATGTGTCTGTAGAAACAACGTAAAAACCTCAATAGATACCAGAGTGGATGTGCAAGGACAGGTTTGACAGATTGCAGGCGGTGTAAGAGGGACTGGTCTTGGCCAAAACGCTGAGAGTTGCAGTAATCCAGTCTGGTGTTGATAAAAACATGGACTAGTACTGTCTCAGAATCTCTGTGCAGCAGGAAGCCCTTCACTTTAGACCTAACATAATATTTTAAGGAAGTCCTATTCATCATATTTTTAATGTGAAACAAAAAGTTATATTTAACAATGAAATAGACCAAGATACCTGATTTTTTTTTTAAACTCTTTAAAATGTGAAGATCATCTCAGGTACTTTGATGGAGTCTGACATCATTAGAAGTGGAAGTCTCAGTCCTTATATCTACTAAGGTCAAAGTAAAAGTGCTTTCTTTTAAAACCTCCTTAGGGTGTTGAGTACTTGTTGTTAAACTTGTTGTGGAGTGAAAGTTGTCAGTCAGATCTGAGCTCCAAACACAGTCAGAAAATTTCTTCCTCTGCTGATAGTTGAAGTCAAACCAACAGGAGAACATTAATGTGACAACAACACAGATTTAGGTTGAAGCTCCTGAAGATTTGAGTTCTTTCTTTGTTTTTATTTTGAGCTTTGTAGACGCTCCCTACATCAAATTGCAGCCTACTGCGGACTCAAAGAGTTCACTATGAAGTGTCTGGATTGCAGGACGGCTTGTTCTGATCAGGATCAGGTTAAGGATCACATTCTCTGTTGTTGGAAAGAGGAGTCAGCTTCATCAAATCTCTGTTTCTCTGAGCAGTTATTGAGCTGAAGGACCAACCTGTGGAGGATTTGTTGGGATTTCAGCCTGATCAGCATCTTCTCCACCTCTACAATAGTTCACATGATCATTGGAGCAGAGATGTCAGCCAATCAGCTGCTGGCACACTGTTAATGAACACTTTGGATCCTTTAACTCAGTAACAGATAAAATGTAACATGTTATAAAAAACCAAATTTCACACAAAATTCTCAATGACAAGTAAATGCTCTGGCTTTAAAAACTACAAGTGCAGAAAAAGCTGCTGAGTTCCAGTACGTGGAGTAAATGTGACAGATTACTTCCACCTCTGAGCATCAGGTCACATGATCAGCCCTGGCAGTGAGAGCCATATATGTGAAGGAGATGAAGCGGTCTCATGGATGTATGTGAGAGCAGCTATGGATCAGCTCATCGTCAGCTGATTATTATGGACTGTCAGTGTACAGACAGGATCTGAATCTGTACGTAAAAGCTCAAAAATGTTATGAATGTTATCCAGAGGAATAAGAGGTTTTAGAAGCTTTTGTTGATTCAGAACGATGGTGTAGCTAAAGTGCGTACATCAGACGTCATGTTTGGCAGCATGAACCTGAAAATGACCATGTGTTTCTAAAACAGTCACCTCAAAGTGTGCACTTGTTCCTCTGACTCTGACACATCTGAAAAAGTTCAACAGCCACATTATCCTGGTTGTCAGTGAAGAGCTACTTTTCCAGGTCAGTGTCAATGGGAACAGAAGGCTCACTCAGTTCTTTTTCCATTTCAAAAAGTCATTACTCTTTTCTTTTTACCTCAGCTGTCAACTGAACAACTGATTTTCGGTCCAGTCACTGCTTAAAGAGGGGTCCTCAGGATTTTAGTTGACTTTGTTCTGTTCCTCTGGTGCCCCTGAAGCGTCTTTACATAATTTACAGCTCAAAAACAATCCTTATTTTTCTCTTCCTGCTGTTTTAGAAAACTCTTTTATCAGCCTCTGTCTGAAACACTTTGTTTTAGCTGCTGTTTCTTTAAGGCTCCTCACTCTACAAACCTCCTTCCCTCCAACTGGCCAAACCTGCTGGGTGCAGAGCTCTGGTCAAACCTTAGTGTTTGAGGCCCGCCCCTTTAATGTCTTTTGAACTAGATAGGAAGTTCCATAAAGATCTGGCGTTTACATTGAAGACAAGACTATTTTGATCAGACAGATTCAGTGATTTCTGCACCACATGAATATGAAGCGGTTCATATGTTGTGTTCAAAGTTTGTCTTCTTTTGTCGCTGTCGTTAATCTGCACAGTTCATCACAGCTTTAGTGTTAAGCTGATATTTACAGTCCACTACATTTCTTTAGTCAGAATGTGTCATTGCAAAAAGTCACAACAGTCAGTTCTTCCTAATTTAGCGTTTGAATGTTTCACCTGAAGCGGACTGAGTATAACGCTTACACAGCACTTTGTTGTAGGCAGGTAACAGTTCCTATTTGGTTATCGAATAATTAGAATGTTTGTCAGCCAATCATTTTTTTCCATGTTGAAGATGAGATCAGATATTTCACTGATGAGAGAAAGTCTGATGAACACATGTTCTTGGTCAATTAGAAGATGAAAATGTTTGTGGTGGACCATGAGCAGAGCTGGCTCTATCCAATGTGGCACCCTGGGCAAACTTTGATACCCCCCCCACGTTCACAGAAGTATTAGTATGAAGTTAGTATTGGTAAAAATATTAGTACAGCAGTGGAAGTATTTCTAGTGCAGCACTTTCAGTTAAGTTTAGCTTTGTTTTAGTCTATTTTGGTTTTTATCATAATTTTTTAATCACATTTTTTTACAAAGCAGCAGCCTGTTATCCTGAACTTCAAATACAAACAAATAATTAAAAAATGAAGCCTTTTTATTGGAGTGTGGGCTCACATTATTCATTATTCGTTATTTATTCATTATTCATGCAAGGTCAGTGCCTTGGTCGGGGCACCCCAGTCTAAAAAGTCTAGACACACCCCTGCTTGTCAGTGCACACCTTGCAGGTACATTATGTTTCTTTGCTCATGAACAGATGGATTTATGTTGTGTTGTGATGCCCACAGTCGACCTCAAGCCAAATGAAGGAAAAGGACGATTTTTTCAAATAGTCATGTTTTGTTGGACTCTTTTGTAACATTACAGAATGATGGCATGATGATTAAATTATATATAAAAAGCTAATATTAAGTCATTAAACACATTTTCCATCTCTTTTTTTTCTCATCATCTACTTGTCATAACTCATGTGGTACGCTGCTGGTGCTCCTTGCATTTTCCAACTGCCTATACCACGGGCCGGCTCTGACTGTCAGATATTTAAAATCCATGGTATTTTCTCCACTGTGAGTCTTACCTGTCATGATACAGTTACTAGATTCCTGTTCTGTGAGCTAGCAGTTCTTGATGTCATTGACTAAACCACAACCAGCTCCTGGGCTTGTGTACGATTCATATAAAATGTTTGAGGTTGCTGCTGTTAGTGTTCGTAGCTCTCCATCTGTAGTCCCACTATCCTGGTTTGTTGTTCTGTTGGACACATTTAGTCAGATGTTTGGAGCTTTGGATTAGCCCTTTATCATCAGAGATGCTGAATCAGGTCAGAGTGTAGTAAACTGTCCTGTGTCTGTCACTGCAGGTGCATTTAAAGACTGTTGTAAAAGTAAAACAGTCTTCAAATGGTGTTTGTAGCCCTTAATTTGAAGCAGAGACAAACAGATCCAGATTGTCTCACAGAAAGTTTTCTTTATTCTTGACTTGGAGTAAGGATCATGCTTAACTCCACTTTTATCTGTGTGTAACAACCTTTATTGACTCTGTAGATCAGCAGGAACAGCACAGCAGCTTCATGTTGCTGCAAACCTTTTGTATTTGTCTTTGATTGATGCCACAGATTTGTATTGTGTAGAAAATGAAATACAGCAATAGAGAGTTTGAGTTAAAGCTAAAACACACTCTGTGATATTCAATCATCCCACTTCATTTGTGTATGCAGAGCTGAGAAGTGATTCACATTAACTTTACTGTAATCCAACAGTGTGAAGGACCTGAGGGCTCTGGAATAATAAAACAGATTACAGTGAAGTGTTTCATCAGTGACAGGAAGAAAGATAATCCCTCTTGAACCTCCAGAGTGAGAGGCCCTGGCTCACAGAGACTTTAAGGTGAGGAGCAGGGACAGGAGCAGGCAGGTGCTCCTCCTTCAGCTCTGCCTGCTCCTGTCTGAGGGATTCTGACCGGAGGTATGTGGAGCCACAGAAGGAGGTCAGTGCACACAACTGTAAGGAGATTCCTCCTCAGTGAAGGAGCACAGAGACTGAATCCGCCCTCGGCCATGCCAACACACATTTCCATCTCGTCCTGATTCTGCTGGTTAGAGCCGCACTCCACATCAGAGAGCAGGAATCCTCTCAGTGGGTCAGCAGCATCACACGTGAGCACGAACGCTCTGCACACTGTGCCACCCGGCCACAGCTCCACACACACAGATACACAATACTCTCTGGATCTGGGTCCTTCTACTTCAGTGCTGGGCTCAGGATCAGGATTAACTGTTATTGTAATGTATGA
The DNA here is from genome assembly GCA_008086565.1 of Thalassoma bifasciatum. Taxonomy (NCBI): domain Eukaryota; kingdom Metazoa; phylum Chordata; class Actinopteri; order Labriformes; family Labridae; genus Thalassoma; species Thalassoma bifasciatum. The sequence continues at coordinate 33,417 of RPOG01003260.1, forward strand.
AAGCTCTGTGTGTTCACTTTTTCTATAAGTGATTTCTATAAAAATCTACCTCTAATGGCTCAAACCTCCTTGTTCTGTCATCAAAGGTGTCTTTTTATACCAAATGAAAAGTGCTCAGTTTTCTTGCTGTGTAAACTCTGATTCTGACCAAAGCAAATGTTCTCCATTAGAGGGCGATATAGGAAAACATGTCAGAATGTTTTTATGACAGGATCAGGATGTGGGTTTGATCAGGATTGATTTTCATACCCAGAATATTTTAACCTGAAAACAACATTTTTAGAGCCTAATTTCTTGCTGTGGTTAGTGTCCTTGAGAAATCATAAATGTTCACATAATTTAGAGCGATTCATGGTGATGATTCATTTCAGTGACATAATTAAAACACTGTATGGTGAAAGCTGGAGGCTTTTTGCCTAATTTAGTGGATCTACGTGTGTTATTGAGTGTGTGAGTCGGAAGGAACGACAAATAGTGTGTGAGCAGACTTGACAGTGGTAGTGTGATATAACGTGGCTCTGTTAATGAACAGTGTCATGTTTGAGGCTGAATGAAGTGAACTCAGTGTTTGTTTACGCCCTATGAAGACGCCATTGTTGTGTTTGTGAGAATCCATCTGCTTCTTTGTGTTTGCTTCAGTTTGTGATCACTTCCTGTATGTCCTGATATCTGTGTGTGTGTGTGTGTATGTGTGTGTGTGTGTGTGTGTGTGTGTGTGTGTCTGTGTCTGTGTCTGTGTGTCTGTGTCTGTGAGAGAGAGAGAGAGACTCCTCCTCTGTACGGCTCTGCTGCTGTCTGGGATTCTCTGAAAAAACTGAGCTACACACACACACACACACACACACACACACACACACACACACACACACACACACACTTATAAACATACGCTTATAAACATACACTTATAAACATAAACACACTCACGCAGCTTTTTGTGACACTCATGCACACAGACACACTCTTTCTCTGCCTCCCTTTGCTGTTCTCTCTCTCTCTCGCTCTCTATCTCTCTCTTTCACTCACACACGCACACACACACTCATTTGTACTATTCAGACACACAGGCACACACTCTCACCCTGAATCTCATACACACACACCTGCACCAGCACTTGCACCTGCACCTACCTTCCTTTCTTTGACACACACATCATCTCAGCTTTGCTTTCATGCACACACACACACACACACACACACACACACACACACAAACACACAACAGCCAGTCTGTGGATGGTTACTTTCATAGGTTCTTTTACTGGTGCTGACAGAATTCCATCAGTAGTCCCGAGTATCAATTCACATAAAATCAAACAGTTTCATGTTTCAGTACCAAAACTCAAGTGACCATATTGTAAACATCTAAAAAGAGAAGATCCTGTCGCTTGACCCTGAGAGATCCTGCAAAAATACCCAAAGATCCTCAAAGATGACAAAGTAGCTTTAGATCTTTATTTAAAATAGATTTTGTGTTTGGAGTGACTTTTCTAGAATGTATACATAAACAATATAAAGTTGCTCCATTTATCCCATTAAAAAGTATAAAAAAATCAAAAACTGACTTTGTGAAGATTTTGTTGCCCATATAAGGTCAGGATTTTAAGATAAAAGTCAAATCGATGAGATTAAAAGTCAAATTTCTGCTTTTGATTTAGAAATTTGACTTTTTACTCAGAATTTTCACTTTGAGATGTCAAAATATTGATTATATCTTTTCAAAATTTTGACCATCTCAGATTTTTTTTTCTCTCATAGCCTTAACTACATAATCTCAAAATTTTGGCTATTATCTCAAATTTTTGACTCTTTATATAAAACAAAAAAAATGTTTCTCTTACAACTTTTACTTTGTAATCTAAAAATATTTACATTTAATCTTGAAATTATGACTCTATCTCAAAATTTTGATTTTCTTTTTCTCACAATTTTGAATTTTGTTCTCTCAAATCTCAAAATATGGTCTATTTATCTGAGAACCTTGATTTATTTCTCATAACTTTGACTTTATTATCTCAAATTTTACTTTTGAGCTCTGAATCTTAACATCTTATCTCATTATTTGACTTTTTAGCACAAAATTTGTTTTTTTTTCCCCTCGCAATCTTGACATTATCTTACAATTTTGACTTTTTTTATCTTCAAATTTCGACCTTTTATCAAATGCCTTAAACTTTTTGTCCCATATTTATGACTTCTTCCTCAAAATTTTGACTTTGAGGTTGGGCCATCAGAGTGCAAGGACCTATTTTGAATATCAGTGCTCTGTAGAGGAAGCTGTGAAAAACACAGATATTTTGTTAGATTTATAAAATACACCTGGACCTAATTTTAGGGCTCAATAGGAGGACATGTCTGGGTAAAAGAGGATGTTTGGTCACACTAACCTGGACACATTCATGTGACTGTGAGGGAATGGAAGAGTAGGGGATTTGCCATGTCGCACAGGAGCATGGAGTACATAGAGCTGGGTTTTTTATTTGTGCATTACTAAGGGAAAATACTGCATTGTTGTTAATTTGTTAAGTTCTAGTCAGTTCTAGTGAAGGGTTTCCATGTGGAAGAAATCTGAAACAACTGTGATGTTACAGTACTAACAGTTAAATTTTGTTTTGATGTAATTGTGAAAGTTTATATGAATATAAATGTAAATAAATATGGTAAATCGAAACATTTGGAGATTTTATCATGAAAAAATTAACATTTAATACCACATATACACACAAAAAAGATACAAAACTTGGTACCTCATTAGTTTGGATATGAACAGTACACATCCCTAAACCAGAGTCTTTCCTATTCTCTCCACTCTTTCTCTGTCTCTATCTCATACACACACACACACACACACACACACACACACACACACACACACACACACACACACACACACACACACACACACACACATTCTTATCAGAGCCACTTTAGATAATAGAAATAAAGATGTAGCCACAGTAGAAAAGAAATAATTTGAGATTGAATTCATAAATCTGTGAGAACAAAAGTTTGTCTGATGACTCTATCGCTGATTAGTTTGTCATTTTTAATCAGAGTTATTATTTGCTCATAATCATTAGTCCTCATTTAAAATAAATTCCTTCATTATTCAAACTAGACTCCTGCTCCACTCTCACAGTTTAACCTCTGCTCTTCGGAGTTTAACTGAACTAGTCCTTGTTTCTTCTGGCCCCCTCTTTTTTATTCTCTGTAGTGGCCCCTTCTCTCTCTCTCTCTCTCTCTCTCTCTCTCTCTCTCTCTTTCTCTGCTGGTATGGATCAGTTATTGATCCATATTGTCTCTCAGAGTTGACCTCTGGTGTGGTATCTCAGTCTGTGGTTCTGTTGTACTATTCACCACACACACACACAAACAGACACACACACACACACACACAGAAGTTCTCCTTAGGGTGTGTGTGTGTGAGTGTTTGTAGTCTGACTTGTAGCTGTGTTTGCTCTCAGTGGTCACACCTGGTCCTGTTGCTCTCTCCAGAACAGGCCCCCAGCAGTTCAGAGGTCGCCCACCAACGGCCAGCCCTCACCCTGCATGACCCCCGCCTTGATGAACGCACCCTGGGTGAGAGAGGGGAGGAGGGTTTCTTTACTCACCCGCTCACAACTCTTTCATCTTAGTCACATTTCAGCCATCGTACGGTTAGAAGAATATTTCACTGTAATGAGGGTTCACTGGGTCACACTTTAGAGCTGAGACTCAGTTTTTTCATCTGATCTCATTTGATTAAGTCATGTTACTGAAGAGTGTCCTCTTAATTAGGGCTGGGTAATTCATCACAAAGTAGATAAAATCACAATTTGACCTGCTGTAGTATTCTAATCACAGACAGTACCATATTTCTTTAAGCTCAAATGTGTCAAAATACCAGATTCAACTTTTTTGCAGTAGATGTTTTCTGCTCTACAACCCTGAACTCATCACTGCTCAACCAAAAAGCCAAACTGGTGAAAACTACCCTTTGAAAGAGCAACAATCTAAGTGGTTAGAAGTGGCAAAAATGGCAAGAAGTGGCAATAAAACAGGTTGAAAACTTGAAAAGTTGTCAGAAAGTGGGAAAAAATTGGTCTGAAAGTGGCGAAAAAACAGTAAAAAGTGACAAATGGACAAAAAATGGACAAAGTAGCAGAAGAGGTGTAGAGTGCATATAAATGAACGTACTTTTTAGAGACCAGACATTTCTTCATTACATATTCTTTTTTAATTGATCTAATTTCGTCCCACCCATGTTCTACATGGGTTGTATGACAATAAAACTCCTTGAATCCTTGAATCCTTGAATCCTTGAATACAATATTTTAATCATCTGATACACTGGATTTTGTGTTTGCATTATCTATAGGCTTTAAACTTTAACATTTCAAGAAATAAAGGCTTGAAATAATTCACTCAATGTAAAATTTGTCTTCATAATACATTGGTTTTACTTTCTGAAACGAGAGACTAAAAATATGTATTTTTCATGATATTCTAATTCCTTTTAGATGTATCTACATATGTAAACAGTTTCTTTCTGTGAACTTTTCATTTTGCTTTTTTTGTTGGTGTAACAAAAATTAATCTTTTCTCCCCAATGTATGTTTTTTGTTCAAAATGAGAATGTAAAAAAAAAAAAAAAAGATCATTCCCTTATTTTGCAAGTGAAATCAAATTCGCAAAAAACATCAAAATATATCTTTTTTTAAGCTATTTACATCAATTATTATTATTTTATTGCTTGTGCTTGTTTAACAAAAAAAAAGGAAAAAAGAAAAGAAAAAAAAGTTCAACAAGACAATAAGCCTAAAAAATAATCATAGTTAGAATTTTTTAACAGTTAGATCAGCCCTACTCTTAATGACCGAGGAGGAGTTCATCAGTTACATAAAGAACTCTGAATCATTAAATCTTCATATTTGGAATAACTTGATGTCACATTCCTGGCAGATGGAGTGAGTTTCCTGACATTATGACACAGATTAAAGCAGAGTGATGTTGATAATCCAGCAGACAGACTGTGGAGGGGCTGCAGGCTGAGCTGCTCTTCATTTCTGTCTCATCACCTCCTCCTGTCTCTCTCTCTCTCTCTCTCTCTCTCTCTCTCTCTCTCTCTCTCTCTCTCTCTCTCTCTCCTCTTGTAGCAGTATCACTACCAAGAAGATGACTCCCCTCCTATGGACCAGGGTTTCCCCCGTCTGACCAATGAGGTGCGCGCTCCTGAGCTGGTGCACGTGTCTGAGAAGAACCTGTCTGAGATCGAGAATGTGCACGGCTACGTGTCCCACGCCCACATCTCTCCCCTCAAGGTGAGCACCACGGCCCATCTGCCATCACCTGCTGCTCTGAAAACCAGACCCCACAGCTTCCTGCTCCTCCGTCTCATTTCTCTCTCTCCTTTCTTCCTCATCTGGGCTGATCCATAGCTCATTTTGTGTCCTGGGTATAGAAAGATGTATGATTTATTGTTTCAAAGAGGCAAAAACAGGAACGTTTAGTGGCAAAAATCTCAGTGTGACTCCTTTTTTCAGTTTCCCTTCACTTCTTTGGCGTGTTCTTCTGATCCTGATGCTCAAACCTGAGCCCAGAGAAGTGAACAACTGATGTCACCTCTCTCCTTGCTTTCACCACTCCTGACATACATCTCTCTTTCTCATGTCTGCTTCATCTGTGGCTTTGCCCTGTTGACCTCAATGTTACACAGTGTTGCACAGGTATTGCATCGTGGAAACAATAACCCAGCAGGCTGTTTCCTGCAGTCTGGAGGTTTTTAGAGTAAAAACTCCTGAGCTTTTGAAACCAGAAGGACTTTACCTCTAAAGACTGACTGTTATTTTAGTTACACTTTGAAAACTGTTACCAGACACTAACACACTGAGCCTGTCAGTAACAGACACACACTCCTCTCATGTGCTTGTTGTTCAGACCCTGGATTATTTTTCAGCCACTAATGACTCTTCACATTGTTAACACCCCCAACATGAGTCTGTTTATCCCCAGTTATAAAATCAGCAGAATGTCCCTTTAGCAGGTACAGTGTGTTTGAAGCTCAGCTGTATGGAGATGGCGCTGCAGTGACTGTGGGTTGTTGTTGAGCATGAAGCCAGCAGAGGGCAGTGTTGGAAATGAAGAGTTTATGCTGACAGTTGTTTCAGTGACTCTAAAACCCTCTGTCTGCAGATTTTATAACTTCAGAAAAAAAGGAGAAGCATCCTACTGCATTAATATTAATGTGCTGAACTAAAATATTTCAGAGGGAGTTTAAATCAGTGATTTAATGAAGTCCTGCAGCTGTTATAACATAAATGATAATATTTAACAATCCTGTGTGGTTTGACAAGAACTGATAAAATTCAGTCATGTCTCTTTTAAAAAAATATGTGATATACATTATTATGTATATTATAAAATACTATAAACTATCATGCCATTTGAGTAAGATTGTGATGTTAGAATACACAAGAGGGGCTCGCATTTTCTTTCAGCAAATGCAGGATGTTGAAATGCTGAGCATCACATTTTAACACTGTCACTTTTACTTGCAGGAAAAGCTCAGTGCTGAAATGCTGAGAAAAAAATTGATGTTCAAAGACGAAGCGCCAACCCTCACCTTAACAACTCCATTGCTTTATTGGAGCAGCTCTGAACTGTTAAAATACTGATGCTCAGCGTTTCAACATAACTAAATAGTCTCATGTGGATTTGATCTGATGAGCATTAAAGCCTGTGTCCTCTGGATGAACACATTTAAAGTCATAATCATGACAAATAAAGTCAAGACTGTGATGTAGTTTAGGGAAATTTAGTCATAGCTATGAGATATGAGGTAGAGAGGAGTGAAAGTTGTTTCTCTATTTTTTTTATCATTTTGATGCTCTCTCATTATGACTTTGTACGTCATAATTTCTAAATTGATTTTATAGGTGTCCCAAAACAACTATTTCATTTGATACTGCCGTATGATATGATACTGATATTGCAGCCTTGTGATTCTGACAGTAATCTGATCTGATAAAAGCAGGAATTGAATAACTTTCCGTTTTATTTATGGGTCTTCATGGCTTTAATAAGTCTTGGGGGGATGTTTGAAGTTTAAAAGTCTTAAACTTCCCCAGTTCTTTGCCACCACAGGAAGTTTGTGCATGACAAGTTTTATACGCTGCTGCGATGTCTTTTTAGACTTTGACAAAAACTACTGTGTCAAGGCCGACATCACTCGGCTTTCTTGATGCTTTGTTAGCACCTTAGCACACGCTGTTGTCGTGATCACGTGATCACTGCAAGCTGGACCTGGGTGCTGTTGGATCGAAGTTTTGGAGCAGAGTCTGGGATGAACTGCTTATATCAGTGTTTCTATCAGAGATTTAAGATGTAGGCTGATAGGATCCAATATTCAATTTTCTCTGATATTGGACCAATATCTGATATTAACATCCAATCAGAAGACCCCTATTTATGATGATGACTTTTTATCTCATAATCAAGCCTCATTATTGTGATTGACTTTCTCACATTTGACTTCTTCTCTCGTAATTATGACTCAGTCACTCATTATGATGACTCTTGGTGTCAGACATTTTTGCATTTTCTTCATTTAATCATCAGTGTGAGTTTCCACAGATGTGGCTTGTTTGCGGTAAAATAATTCCTCATAGAGTGAGAGAGAGTGTTCAAAGGATTAAGTATTGCTGGGTTCAGAGGTTATTTCTGCTTTCTTCAGATTAAATAGAAAGAAGTATCCTCACTGAGTCAAAAAGTTGACCCTGCTGAATTCACTCACTAATGATTGTCCTCAGACACATGAGAGGAGGAGAAAGTCATCACACATCAGGAGACACAGCACTGCTTCTGTTTCAGACGGTCTTATTCCAGCCTCTGTCTTGAAGTGTGAGCTGCTTTCTGATGCTCACTGCGTCCTTAAAAAGCTCTGATATTGACCTCTGCTCCCCTCTTCTGTCAGGAGCCCTGAGGGTCTGGGCTCTGGCTGGACCCGCTCTGTGAGTCTCTCAGACTGATGTGTTTTGGTGCAGTGATGTAATCCAGCAGACTGTTTATGAGCGCCCATCCATTGTGGTAGATCATAAAATCAAGGTAATAGAGATAATAAGTGGAGCGAGGACTGCCAAATGTCTGCGTGACGATCCCCAGACTGGTGCCTCAAAGTTAATGAGATCATTGATGTGGAGCAGGGATGGACCTCAGACAACATGAGACCACTTCTTCTCTCTGGGAAGTAAGAAGATATACTCTCTCTCTCTCTCTCTCTCTTGGGCAGGTGTTAATCTTGCATTTACTCCAGTGCCAGGTCTAGTAAGTACCAAAGCTTGTGCAGTGTCCTCTGAAGTGTTTAGAGTAGAGTTTTACTCCACATCAGACGTAGTGTGCAGACCCAGTTTTATAAATGGGCCCAGCTCCAGTTCAGTGGACTATTACACACCAATGAAAAGGTTGTTAATAGACGAGTGTTTGCCTTCTGTAAAGAACTGTATTGACCTGAAAGTAGGGCGACCCTGATTATAAGACTACCTCCCTCTTTTCAAGACCAATCTTCAGGAAAAGACTCATCACCAAAATTCACTTTGTTTAAAGAAACTTATTTTTATTGAAATTCTGAGATAATCAGTGAAATATTAGTCAGAGGCTGCTTTCTTTTTCAGCTACAAATCAAAGATCTGTATTTTAAATGTGATACCTGATAAAAAACACTCACTTAGTAATATAAACATTTTAATAATAGTAATTTATTACTTATGGAAGTGAAAGAATTTGTCAAGCACTTTGTAGGAAAGAAAGAGAAGAGACAACATTGGACATTTCACCCCATACTTCCATAGATTTTGGTTTCCTGGCAGTTGTTTGAAGTCTCTGCTGCATTGATCTCCTTTATCTTAAAATAAGCATCATAACTCTCCTTCAGTTGTCTGTTTACCCGCTCAACTTTTGATCAACTTTGTCCGGACAATCACCGCTCCTCACCATTATTCATGTGCTGTTGCTGCGTCTCTGCTGTGATTGACAGATCACTGCAGCCACAGTGAGGTCACTGACTCTATGAAAAGCTGGAGCACTTTGCTGTTGTGGTTCTGCAGTGATTTTAGACGATGATCATTATGTGTCAATGGTCAGACCCCATTTATAAGACAACCCCACTTTTACACATCACTCAACAAAAAACAAAACAAAAAAACAAACTTGTTTCATATCCAGGCCAGTATGGTATGTTCATCTTTATTCACTCAGAACTTAATTGGGGCTCCTTTTGCATAAATGCCAAGACTGGGGGCAAAAGAAGGCCAATATCCCTTATACATGATGCATGATATAAGAACATTGCTATGCACAGGATATATACTTTACATGAACACAAATTGTTATAATATCTAAAATATGATTTGAAAAGAAGTTAAAACACCAGATAGTCTTTTATAAGAAAAGGGTGGACATGTGTGTTGACAGTAGCATTTATCATTGGCAGAGAGCAGCATGCAGCCTGACACAGACACACAGGAGCAGGAACGACATGATCTCTACACAGAAAAAAAAGTTTATACATCTGCTACATAATGGCCCATGTTGATTAATTGGTGACACGCTATGATCGGCCGGATTAATTAGTCAGGCTGAATGTTGATTGTTGCTGAATGTTAAACAACATTGTTACCATTGAATTATTAGTTGTGATTAGTTTTGACTACATTTTTAAAATATATATACAGCCCCGGAAAAAATTAAGAGACCACTGCAAATTTTTCAGTTTCTCTGATTTTGCTATTTAAAGGTATTTGTTTTGAATTAAAGAACATTTTTGTTTTATTATATAAACTACTGATAACATTACTCCCAAATCCAAAATATTGTCGTTTAGAGCATTTATTTGTAGAAAATGAAAAATGGTCAAAATATCAAAAAAGCCCACTGTTTTCAGACTTCAAATAATGCAAAAACACAAGTTCATATTCAATTTTAAACAACACATTACTAATGTTTTAACTTAAGAAGTATTCAGAAAACAATGTTTGGTAGAATAACCCTGATTTGTAATAACATCTCTCATGTGTCTTGGCGTGTTCTCCACCAGCTTCACAGAGGAGAGTGATGACCACAGCAATGGTTTTATAAAGTTCCTCATTGGATAAGATTTGTTTCAGGTGATCACCTCATCAGTACCTTATTAGGTAGAAACAGGTGCTTGTGTTGGAATTCAACAGACACTACAATGGAGTGACTGTCATACATGTAGAGATGCTGATTTCTGAAAACTTGCAGTGGTCTCTTAATTTTTACCGGGGCTGTATATCTCATCTAAGTCTCCAGTCTTCTCGACAAAACTCTCTATACAGGAGTTCATGTGTGTGCTGGCCAACCAGGCACAGTAATAACATGGTCATTTAATCAGCGTTTGGCTCTTTCTGTTCTTTTGGCGGTTTTGGCAGGAGCCAAGTCCAGCGGGGAAATAAAGTCAGTCTCAAAAAGAAGTATGTTGATGGTTACACTGTGCTGTAGGTGGAGAGAATTGGCTTGTTGCTAAGAGAAGAGACAAAACGTCCTGCACATTTGAGAACATGGATACAGAATGACGGCTCTGAATGTTCCTGCAGATAGAGTTGGACACAAAGTTCCCAAGTTTAGGCCCCGTTTACTTGACAACCTTTCACAGCATGTCACCCAAAATGCTTTAAAATGCAGCGAGGAAAATGTGTGAACACAGGAACACTGAGGGACTGGACACACTGTAGCAGCCATTTATATGACAGTTGTTAAGAGGCTGAAGAAGAGGTGAGCTGATCACCTGGTGTGAATGTTACTTAGCTGATTACAGAAGTGGAGCAACAGATTCAAACTTTGTTGAAAGGCAGTCTGTAGATTCAGTAGATTCAGTAGATTCAGCAGCTCAAGAACAACACCATTGTCCTCCATTGTTGCTTTTGAAGTTGTTTTCCAGTTGGAGCATGGCAATTTGAGTTGCAACAATGAAAGTGTGACATGCATATGCAAAGCAGAGCGTGATGTCAGCGTTTCCACTGAAAACTCCAGCTCATCATTTCCACAGCATTTCAGAAAAATCACACTCAGGAGGTCTCGAGATTGAAACGCAACAATACATCAGCTGTTTAAGCCTTAAACCGTTGTTGTGTAAATGGCCCCTTAAAGTTAACGAAGGAAAGAAGCAGGATCTAAGGTTTCAGTTTGCACTTAATACTGGAGTCCCTAAAGTCCAACTCTGAGACACACACCATCACTGACCTATGAATGTAAGAGTCTGAGTATAAGCTCCACTTTGTATCTAACCATGTAAGGCACAGAAGTGTAGGGATTGTGTTTTATGGATTGGGAAACCAAAACGGGACCCTTATGGGACTTTTTGGGACCTTTGATCAGTGGTTTGTCTGTAGAAGGAAGAATGAAGTGTGCTGTTTTGAAAAGACGACTGTGGAAGTTAAAATTTGTCAGATATTAGCTCTTTGATGAGATGATTTCCGTCTTTGTTCAGTCTGTATTGTTATAAAAGAAGCTGGTGTGATTCATCCCCCCTCATGTCATCAGTCTGAACCCCTTTGAACATGTTTCCTCCTCTTACCCACAGTACACCTGCTGCAGGTAAGTTACAGCGCTAACTGAGCGAACTAAGTGAGTCAGGCACAGGACTGCATGGCTTATATTTCCTTAGATTAGACACAAAGTGGGAAAACAACATGGATTTTGAAGGTTGGATGCTCCACCACGAGCATTTTTGTATCATTGTCTCCTTAATAAAAACAGAACGTAAGCCCATCAGAGCTTTTAACCCCAGTGAAGTGTCTCAGCTCGTTGGTAAATGGGTTATTTGGGAACATGAATCCACATTATTTCATTCACAAATTAACTCTGGATCTTGTCTTTCATTTCTTACCTGCAGCCTGCACTGGTTACCCGTTTTGATCTTGCGTACCCGGGTCTGACCTCAGCAAACTACATGGCAAGTTTGACATCATATACTTTGATTTTTATCACACTCTCCTGTGCTTTCTGGGGGTGGGAGTGGGGGATCTAAGTCTTTTTCATTAGAGTCGGGTTCTTGTACCCAGGACAGACGGTTGATGTCCACTTGGTGCTGCATGCACTTTGTTTGGTGTCGTGGTTTAGTCCATTGCCTGAAGAAGTAGTCTCTCCTCGTGCAGTGACTCTCTGCCCTTCTCTAACTCCATGTTTCTCTGTGACCCATGTGCATGCCAGCTAATCTCATATGCTTGCTTTGTTGTTTCTGTGATCTACTGTTGACCTGTCTGTTAGTGATCATGTGATTTCAGCTGCTCTTCTAGTAATAAGGGCTGTGATCAGAGGGAGAGTTGCCTTTGAAGAAAGGTAACAGCATGTCTTACTGCTCTGTCTTTGTCACCTCTGATGATGATTTGATCAAACTTTCTTGATCAGTGGATTCCAACAACTCTTGAATGGAAAGGGTTGATAAAGCAGCTTCAGGATGATTGAGGAGATAAAAGAGATGAGTGTACTTCAGAGGGACCAAAAACACCTTTGCTGCTCTTGTTGTGATGATATGTTCCACTTTACTGTCCAATGAAAACAAACACTTAAGTCACAGCAGAGCCAGAGAGAGTGAGAGACAGAAAGTGAGAGACATGTCTTCAAGTCATCTGTCATCTCTCAGCAGATGAGATGAAGTATATCCTCTTTCAGGACAAGTTCACACAATAAAACACTCCATAACCCAGATTTATTCAGGCACGCTTAACGACAGAGCCCCAGATTTATTGAACACTTACTCAAAGACTTTAGAGGACAAAACTTGGAGCCAGTGAAGCTTCACTTTCTTCATCACAGCTGCATGTAATGTCTTTAGGCTTGTCTCTCCACCATCAAGTTATTCCAGGGAGACAAAACAAAACAAAAACCTTTGCATTATGACTTAACCCTGTGGCATTAACATTTTACTCTCTTAGTGTTACAACTTTATTCCCAAAACAAAAACACTTCATTGTAGTTGCTTTGCAGCTGTGTTCCTGGTGACTAATGACTTTATTCTGAAAGAAATGTGACTTAATTTCTGTAGTCTCCACTTTATTCCAGTGTAACTACGACCTTTACCAGTTTAACCTCTGTAATCTAGCACCATTAGGACTGAGAATTAGGAATCAACTGATGTGAATTTTTGAGGGCTGATACTGATATCTTTTTTCATACCCCTTGCAAATGACCAATACAGGCTGCTAATTTTTCAGTGCCAATATCTGGGGTTGATCCTGTTTTTGCTCCCTCAATTTACATACAAATGATACAGAGATGACAAATGTTACTGGTCTCAATTTTAAAACGAGGATCATTTATCAAACTAAATGTAATACCAAAACAGTGGAAAAGAGAGTTAGAACATGTTGTGAACCTCTACTCCACCTGTTTCACTCTGCAGTCTGCAAGAAGGGGAGGAGCAAGACATGGTCTGCACTGTCGTATCTCCTAGCAACACAGAGCTGTTGTGGATGCCTGTCTGTAAATCACGCCGAGAGCAAACCCACCTGAGCATCGGCCAAAGCTGATAGAAGTGAAAAACACAAAAAAACTCACCCTAATATATCATGCGGCTGATATGTTGGTCTTCCCTTGTAAGGGATGCACAATGCTGGGTTTTTGGCAGCTATCAGATATTCTGATATTCTTCAATTCATTCAACCAATCACCTGTACCTCTTTTACAAATTGGAATTAACGTGAAGTAATACGATGCATACTCTTCTCACATTTGTTATGTGTAATATTCATTTTCTGTGCAAAATGATAAAAATATTTCATTACTTGATGCTCTCACTGAGTCAATCATAACAATATCCACAACCAGGGACAGTTTGGTCAATGTCACAGCTGACAGAGTGAGGAAACAACCTTTGTTCACAGGGAAATGTTCTGCCGAGCACGTTCTCTTTGTGCCGGGAACATGACACCAAGGACAGGCATTTAATCAAGGAAGCTGCAGCCCGCTCAGATATCAGATATCAGTGTTGGCCGCCAACTGATAATTCACTTTCAAACCAATATCAGCCGATATTATGCCAATAATATGGTTCATCCCTAAATCTGACTTTATTCTAATAATCTTGCAGCTGTAGCTCAGTGGCAGAGTTATCGTCTCTCAATCCAAAAAGGCTCAAACTCAGCTCCCACACTCAACTGCTGAAGTGCCCTTGAGCAAGACAATGAACCCCACTTGCTCCCACTTCTAGTCAGTAGTGTATGGATAGGTATATAGGTGTAATAGATAAATGTGGGTTTAATAGATTAAACTGATGGCTCCTCCAATAACAGTCCGTACCATCAGTGTTAAACATGGTGAGGATGAGTGAAAGAGATCGGAAGTGAAAAAAACTTTGAGTGGTCAGAGAAACCAGTTTGAAGTACTAATCTCCAACAACATTTTTTCTTACCAGCATAATGACTTTATTCCAGTATATATTCTGTATTCTAGCGTTAGGACCATTGAGACCTTTTTAAGAAGCACTATGACTTTTTTCCAGTACAATTTATGTACTACAATAAGATTAAAATCGTATTCTAGAATAACTGCTGGATTCCAGTGGCATTACAAGTCAATTTCAGTGGAACGTCTATATTCCAGTGGAATTCCATCATGACTTTTTCCACTATTACCTGTTTATTCCAATGGATTAAGGACTGTATTCCAGAAAAAAATGACTTAACTCCTGTTCCATTTTGTTTTTGTTTTTTCCAGTGGCATTAAATTTGTAACTATTTTTTTTCCTGTAATATTATGACTCTATTTCTGAATTACTACATATTCATTATGATGATGTTCCTGTTGCATTATAACTTTATAAGTGTAGCTGTAAGAGCGTGTCTAGGAGGAACCTCTGGAAAATCCCAAACCTTTGTGGATTTCTGTGGATGTATCATCACTTTAATCTCAAAGTCTCAAATTTGAGCCTGGTAGAGAAAGATCAGTGATCACATTTCTTCTTCCTCACTTTTCTGATGAGTCATTCTGACTGATGTTACTAAGCTGCTCCTGATCAATTATCCCCGACAAATGACTGAAAGATTAAATCTTCAGTGAAAACCACAAAAAAGAGGCTGGAGTTTGTCTCTTTTATAACTCTCACACTTGTGCACGAGCTTATTATCGACCTGTTCTGTCGTCATTTCTTTGTGAGTGTGCTTTGGTGCAGAGAGAGACCTGAGCCTTAATATGAGTCCTGAGAAAGGCATGCTGGGTAGTGGGGCCACACAATCCTTGCTCAGCTTATTTATTCCTCTCAGCCTTGGGACTTTTGAATGAAAAATTGCTTTAATACAGGCGCTGTAATTGTAAAGGCAGCAGCGAGGAAAGAGTTATGGTTTGTCTATGGGCAGAGTAAGAGTCCCCCCCTCCCTCACTGGGCAAATCAAGCAGCACACATTAGCGTGTGACTCAGGAGGACAGTATTGATCCGTCCTGCTACAGCGTTAATCGATCACCTACCTCTTTCCATGGAAATATCTGCTTGTTAAAACACACACATTTTTTGGCAGCAATTACTTGTGTGTGGGTGAGGGAGGGGGGCAGACTGTGAGCGGTAAACAGCAGTTTAATGACCGCTGCAGCAGCAGGAGCGGCTCTCTGCAGGCTCTGGGTGTCAGAGGAGGTTCAACAGTGCGCTTTCGTAGAACACACTCGCTGGCTTTGGGCCACCCTCCCTGTGTGGATATCCCTTCACTGTCTCTGTCACCACTCAGTGGGGGGGGCTCCCACTCAAATCGGCTTTTGAAGAAACTGTGAGTAACAAATGACTGGCAGCACCCCAACAGTCTGACTCAGAGATGATTTAAAGAGGGGGTAAACACTGTCTGAGGGGGACAAAATTTGAAGAGAGAGCGTGTTTCTTAAACTAAATAATCACCGAAAGGTTACATGGAAATTTTCTGTCATCATAGAAAAAAGCATAAATATTCATGTCGCCTCCAGAGCAGCACTTACCAAAAAACCTTAATTGGGTGAAAGGAGCTGTGCAGACTTTAGGTCATAAAACTCAGACTCTGAAAAACATCACTCTGGCTGCAGATCAGCTGCTATCAAAGAGTCTCACGTTCAGGCTGCTCTGACAAAACCTGCTCCAGCGAGGTGTCTCACTGTCTGTCCTTGAAGGGAGAAATAGAAGCTTTAGATTGAAAATACCAGGGCTTGGAACCAGGATTTTTTACCAAGAGGTTTTCAGTTGGTAGGTGTAACATTAACACTTCCTAATCATTATCGTATCCCTGTATCATATCCCAGTCATCTTTGTGACTGAAATTTCCTCTGCCTCTTGTTTACATTTTAGCGACCTTACCCAACTTTTGTCATGAAAACAAAGGTTTTCAAAATATTTTAGTAAATTTAACAAGAAAACCCCCACACTGAAATTCACTTTCAGTTGTTTATCCTCTTGAGACCTGACGTCTTCATGTGTGGACATTATACATGCATGCATTATATTTCTGCCTTTCACACCCATGAAACTTCATTTTTCAAAACTTCAATCTATTAGCCACATTTAGGGACACTTCCCACGTCATCTTTTGGTGATATCACAACTTTACATCCATATCAGTGTGGAAAAAAAGTGTAGTTATGAACAATTACACTTGTAACTAAAAACTAGTAGCTATCTAATAACACTAAAAAGATAACTTCCTGAACAAAGACCAAGTTTATTTTTTACACTTATTAGGCCTCACTGATCCTAAATAGATGGGAGAAATGAAAAATGCACATCAGAGAGACGCTTAGGTCTTGAGAAGTTAATCTAATGATTTTAGCACACTGCCCTCAAAAAAAGCAACCATTGACTTTAATAAAATTTGGTGGTTAAATTGTGATAACCTAACTGAATTATTCCTTTAGCTTGGTGGATTACATAGGGATATTTTCTCATGTAATGTAGCAGCTCAACTTTCTCTACTCTGCCCGGTGGCCAGTGCAGGTTTGCCAGGGTTGTGGGGGAGGAACACAGGAAGTGCATGCCTTTGGACAACATGACAATTAAGACAGAACATTTCAAGAAGAAAAAAAAATAATGGTATGAACAGTTTCTCTCAATGGTCAGTTTCTACTCTGGGAAGAAATTGGAAGTAATTCCAACTTTCCTTCTTTGGTCCTAGCAAAACAGCAAAAGTTTCTGTTCCACAAACTCTTTCAAATCCCTGGAAATACTTTTTGTTTTGACAAACCTTGAAAAGTGAAAATCCCTTTCCTGCCCAGGACTCTTTCCTAATACTCTCCTTGGCCTTGACAGAGGCTTGTAGAAGCACAGAGACCCCCCAAAAAAGCCAAACTGTAAGATCCAGCCTAGTGTATGTGAATAATTAATTTATGACTAAATTTGGAATAAAGAGGACTCAGGGTTTGATATTTTAGCTTCTTTTTGACCTTGTTTCCAGCCCCAGGCTCTTTTTCCATCCTCTGCTCTGTCTGCTGTGCTGTCCTTTCAAAATAAAGATGTAAAGCCAAAAACATGTGACAGCTAAAAGGCTGACATCATAACATTATGACTCCAAATCCTATTTTAAGCTCTCTGGTTTTAGACCTCTTGAGTTATGGAGCTGTCTAAATACTTCTCCAAAGTTTATTTTATTTGTTATTTTATCATGACCGTTGTAGCCCAGTGTCCCACGAGTGACATAAAGGCATGTGTTTTTTTATTGTTATATTCATATTTATAAATTAGCCTAATTATAGCTTTTTGACCAATGATATAGAGGGATAAAGCAGATCTACTTCCTTCTTATGTCTATCAGAAGTGCTGTTAATCCCTTTGTTTAGAATGGCCAGCCCTGTCTGAAACTCTTTTGAGCAGGGGATGACCACAAAAAGCTGCAGAAATCTTAAAAATGTAACCAGCCAAAATTACAGGAGTACCAATTCAGACTGGATGATCATAGCCTTACCTAAATAAGAACCAATAAGACATCATAATCCCAAGCATATTGCACCCCCCCCCCCCACACACACACACACACACACACCACACCACACCACACCACACACACACTTTCTTTTCAAAATACACTCCTGTTTTTCATGCATGTAAGTGAATCCTGGTTATGTCCTACCAGTGCTCATCTACCAACTCCAACCTCACCAAGCAGAGCAAACGTAACCTGGCTCTTCATTTTATTGACAGACTCTCAGGTTTGAACAGATCACTGCAGAATAACTGTCCATGTGGGTTGGAATAAACATGATCTTTGAATGCTTAGCCCCTGATCCAGCCTCCAGCTTGTATTTTAGCCTTTAGCCTGTGTTTTAGCCTCCAGACCATGTTTCAGCCTTTAGCCTGTCTTCTAGCCTGTAGGCAATGTATTAGCCTGTAGGCTGTGTTTTAGCCTTTGGCCTATGTTTTAGCCTGTGGTCCATGTTGTAGTCCTTAGCTTGTGTTTAACCTTTAGCTCATGTTTTGGCCTTAAGGGTTTGTTATAGCCTTTAGCCCCTATTTTAGCCTTTAGCTCATGCTTTAACGTATGTGTATGTCTTTGGCTCACGTTTCAGCCTTCAGCACGTTTAAACCCACCCTCTACCACTCCCCTGTTTTGCTGTCTTGTGCTTTGACCTCTTTCTTCTGTCTGTCAGACAGTTCAGATTCAGTGACCACCATAACGTCTACATAAATCACAGAAATCCTCATCAGCAGAGAAAGAGTGAGATGTTTTTTTTAGATCACTAAGAAAGTCTTTAAAGAGCCTTGAAACTCAAACAAATCAAAACTTCAGGAGCTGTATAAAAACATGTTTTCTCAGTGTAAGATTGGATCAGTTCAGTTGTACAGCTCATCATGACCTTTGCTTTAGGACCTGCTGAAGTCTTAACAGAGGACAAGCATCAGATTACATCACTTATTAGGCCAATCTTCAACTGTCTGATGGATCTGACATCTTCAGGACAAGAAAAGCTGCTGAAGCTTTCAGACATTTCATTGGGTCTTCATCACCTGAAGAATGGGGAGTTCAAGTTCCTGCTGAATGGGTCAAACACGCAGTCATTCATCATCTGCTTCCCTTTTCATTACAGTGTCCCAGCAGCAGGGCCTTTGAGCCCTGCTAATGTACCTGTGAGCCCGGGGATGGTTAACACACTCTTCAGCCTTAGTAATGGACACTTGTGGTCCTTGACCCTCTGTGCTCACCATACATTAGCTGGAATGGAGGCAGTGAGGATGCCCTGAGCATCAACCATCTCTCCCTAAAGTCTGTTCACAGGAAGTTTCCCTCACACCTATAGACAGAACATCATGTCCTCCTATAAACCCACAGACTAATCCATCTGAAGGACTCGGTGTGTGTTTTGTTTTGCAGATGAGCAAATGTTTCTGAGCATGAAGTGTTGCTGATGAAAACTCTCTCAGGAGAAAAGTCAGATGAATGGAGCAGCTCCTTTGACGTTGTCTTGATAGACCCTGAAAGGCTGCAGCACTTAGCAGACAGAGGGGAAATGGAAAGCCATTAAAGAGAAGCTGCTGTTAGTACATTCAGAGTGCTGCAGTGGTTTCTCCGACCATGAGCTGGAGTCTGATGGAGCTGAGGGCCTGAGAGAGGATCTTTTGGGACATGCTGCACGTCTGCTTCCTGTTTATTTACTCAGTTACACAACAACAGTGGTATTGTTTACTGTGAGGCTGTTCAGGAAATGTAAAACCTCAGAATAATTCACCGTGAATCATTTATGACTGCTTTTACATGAGGAAGATAACAAAGATGTACAGTCTGAAGTGTTCAGGCTGTGACCTCACAGGAGGAGCACGGTGTGTTCCTAAACTGGGCACAGAGACAAAGGCTCTTTGGAGTTCCTAGAACCACTGCATGGAACTGAATGGTTCCTGTGGCCTGTTGTTGTTGTTGTTGTTGTCTGCTTTTACACCCAGACCCTATGATGTTTATGCAAAACAAACCAGTGATGACTAGGGAAAAAAATAAAAGTAGTTACACTTCACCACCAGACCAATAGAGGGCAGTAAGAGAACAACAAAATGACACCACAGAAGTAAAGATGAAAGCAGTTAGTTACACTGCAGTTCACTTGTTAGCATGGGGATATGTTTTGATCATGATTTATTGAACTGCAGATGGATTTGTTGAAACTTGAAAGGAGACAAAACCAAGTGACAAAGGGGTTTGAAACAGCTTAGACATGGCAACACCAACCTGGTGGATCTCTACCATCTATAGCTTAAGTACAGCAGAGATCATCGGGTGTTTTATTCATGACTGTTGTTGGTATGTAACTTTCTCAACTGTCTTGAGATAATCATTAAATACTGATCTGATGAGGAGATTTTGACACATATGTACATATATATATATATATAACTAAAGTAGTATTCATTTCATGTTCAGCTGAAGGTCTCCAGTTTACAGGGTCACTCTTTGAACTGAAACACCAGGAACTGACAGAAAAATTTCACGCTATCAGCCTTAAAGAAGAACATTGTGTAGGAAGTACTAAACCAGTGGTTCACAGTCTTATTTGGGCAATGTCACAAATTTCTGTCGACCCCAGAGACATTTCTCTCTAGAATTAATGTCTCAGCAATGACATGCTGCTTTATTGGCCTAGAGTTGACATAGCTCACCTCCTAGGATGCGTTCAGTGCCGCTCAGAACCTTTTTGAAGGAAGACCTTTTTTCACATTGTCTTTTAAGCTTGTTGGGTTTCATGCTCTCGACAGACAGGACGTTGCCACATCTCAGACATTTTGGCCTCTCATCATTGCTTTCAATGGCTTCAAGGTTCAAGACTTCTTTATTATCCCTGGATGTGATTGGTTTTACAGTCAGTGGTGACAGATAAACCAAAACGCTACAACAAATTACCCCACAACATGAAAACATTTACAAAAGTAGCAACATGGAGACATGTAAAAGCAATGTTCTGAGTTATTGATCAGGGAAACCTGAATCTGTGAATGTCTATAAACTCTATAAATTTGTGACATCATAAAGTCAGAAATTTCACATCTATTTCTCATTTATTTTTTCCATGTAGCCCTTACACACCATCCTAGTGTCTTGATTCCTCTTGGTACTGTCTTTTGGACGCCAATACATACATTTGGCCAAGAAATCTTTCCATTTTGTATTATGTTTTCCCCTACTGCCTGCAAGTTTGTGTTTATACAGGTTGAAGTGAGGGAATTCAAGCAGCAGTAACTGTACGATTGATTGTAGGTAGGGCTGGGCTACCTACAAAATTCATATCATGGTATAAATTTAATCCTTTCATGGTAACGGTATACATCACGGTATAAATGTTGTGGTGCAAAATTTAGAATGGAAGTGTTTCTGAATGGGTTTTGTAGTCTCTTATCAAAGCTAAGTTGATTTAAAACAACAACAACAAAAAGCTTATAATGTAATTTTAATGTAAAAGCATTTATCATGCAGAAGAACAACAGAAATAAGGATAGTG
This sequence comes from Thalassoma bifasciatum, assembly GCA_008086565.1. Classification (NCBI taxonomy): domain Eukaryota; kingdom Metazoa; phylum Chordata; class Actinopteri; order Labriformes; family Labridae; genus Thalassoma; species Thalassoma bifasciatum. The sequence continues at coordinate 54,831 of RPOG01003260.1, forward strand.
CCTCAGAGGTATCCCAATAATAATCAATAATACAAAAATAAAGTGGATATTGTAAACAGTACTTCAAGTAAGAGAGGTTTTCTGTAAGGCACATGGCAAAAACACATCTGAATTTTTGTAACCGAACCACGTCCAAATCTCAGAAGTAGCACCGTCTTTTTTTTTTTACCAGTTCCTCCTCCTCCGCTGTCACTGTGCATGCAGCCATTTCCACACAGAGGCAAATACGATGACGTCGCGACGTCACAATGTTACATTACCCTGACGTCGTGATGTCACGGTATGACGGTAGGGAACAAATCTCTACCGTGGGCCAAATTATACCTTTCCACTGTCATACCTTGTATACCACGCAGCCCTAATTGTAGGCGTCAATCAAGATGCACATGTTCAGATATACCCTGCCTACATGCTTTAGAATAGAATAGAATAGAAGTTTATTGTCTGACACAAAGGTGACAGAAATTCATCTTATGACAGGCCTCAGTTGCATCAAAGACACACATTCACACATTCCCCATCATACTAGTACACACATACATAACAATAACTTTAAAAGACCAGAGTTAAAAAAATAAAAAAATAAAAAATACTACTAAAACTGCTGGGTTATGGTACTTTTGCTGTTGAGGGCTGTGATTGCCGTTGGGATGAATGATTTTTTATATTCTGTTTTCCTGGCCAGTGGGACCTTGTATCTCCTGCCTGATGGGAGGAGACTGAAGGACTGATGGAGGGGATGGGACCGGTCCTCTGTGATCAGGGTGGCTTTCCTGATCACAGAGCGTTCATACAGATGGGATAGTGGAGTTTGGGCTGAACCGGTTATCTTGCTGGCTTGAGCTGTGATTCGTGAAAGTTTTGTTTTTTGTTTACTGGAGAGAAAATATATATGCTTATATATATATATAATATAATATATATATATATATATATATATATATATGCTTTATATGCTTCATTTAAATTGTACTAGATTTATGTTTGAGAAAGTTAATGCTGTATACATTTGTTAAAAATTGTGTGTGGCATTTTAGTTATACATAAAATAATATTTAGTAAAAAAAATGTTTTAATTGTTTTTTTTTATAAACGACTAGATATTTCAAGTGACCCCATTTGAATTCCAGGTGACCCCACGTGGGGTCCCGACACTAAGGTTGAAAAACACTGTGTTACATTAAGTCAGTCACAGCTGGGGTCAATTTTTATTGGGGATAGAAATAAAAATAACCCGCCCCCTGAGTTCTGAGGTAAACTCATTACCCGAGAACTAAACTTAGACTTGAGCCCTGTGGTTGAAAAGCACCTCATGTTTCAGTGTTTGTGAAAATGTGATGAAAAGTAAAACTTTGAGTTTTTCTGGTTGTGTTATGTGTGTAGAAAAGTGGAGTATGTCTTTAGTGGTTATTGATCAGTGTGTGTGTGTGTATGGATGGTTTAATGTGTACTGGCCTTCGGCTCCTCATTCTGGAAGTCCAGGTCAACAGCCCGGGTCAATACATCAATCTGGGTGCTCTGGAGTTTAACTTTGTGTGTGTGTGGTTCAGTCAGTGAGATATGTGTTGTGTAGAGATGATGTCTGCAGGTTCAAGGATCACCAGTTACTTTAGATCGCAAAATGAATGACTCATGTCAACAAATTGGACACAGTAAACTTTAATCTCTATTTTCATCCATGATTATTTCCTGTTGTAAAGTAGAGTGCACTTAAAGACAGAACAAGAAGAGAGAGGTGGATCAGAACACAGACCTGTCTTAATGTGCTCCAGGTCTGCTCACGAGGATCCTCGACCTCCTCCTCTTTGTTATTTGTTGAATGCAAATGCGGCCAGTCGACCTCCTTTACAAGGCCAAGGATGGCTCGACGGGATCAACCGTATCCCTGCTGAGTTCTCCTCCCCACCACACACACCTTTCTTTTAAGCACACATTCACACACACCTGGCAGACAGCCCTGTTTCCTCCTGCTCACCAAGACAACCTGAGTGCAGCCCTGGGGATGTCAGGACCCTTCAGTCCAGATGGCCAAGGCTTCCTCCAGCCCGGCCCGACAGCCAATCACTGCCATCCATTCAGGGAGGATGTAGCACCCAAACTAAACAACCTTGACGCGCAAAGCTCCAAGAGGCAGACAAAGATGGACACACAAGTACCAACAAGTACATTTCTTTCTCGCCTGCATGTAAGAGAGGAGAAAAAGAGGCTCTCTATCAAAATGACGATGATACTGATACTAAAACAGAGAAGTTTGGAAGAGATGGAGTTAAATACTCGAATAATGACATGCAGAGGTTTTTCATAAGACTCATGAAAAGCACCAATCTGCTGATTAAAATGGTGTTTGAGATATTATTTATAATCACGAGAAAATTGTTCACTAAATGTCAAATTTAACGACCTTTCTGCAGCAGAGCGACAACTCAACTGTGAACACAAGCTCCTGAATGAAAGTCCAATACTTTAAGCTTCAGAGAGGATGATCACTCAGGAGAAAAAACTCACCCAACTTCTGCCTCGACGTGACTCTGAAGACAGAGTGGTGCCAAGAGCCAGAATATCACAGGGGTTATCAAGCTAACACCTGCAGTTGTGCTTATAAGTTTACATACCCTGGCAGAATTTATGATTTCTCGGCCTGTTCTTCGAGACTATGAATGATAACACAAAAACTTTTCCGTCACTTATGGTTCGTGGTTGGGTGAAGACATTTATTAACAAACAACTGTTTTTACTATTTTGAATTCATAATGACAACAGAAACTTCCAGAGTGGTCCCGATCAAAAGTATACATGCCTTATTTCTTAGTGCCGTGTATTTCCCCCTTTAACATCAATAACAGCTTGAAGTCTTTTGTGCTTGTTGTGGATGAGGGTCTTTATTATCTCAGATGGTAAAACTGCCCATTCTTCTTGGCAAAAAGCCTCCAGGTCCTGTAAATTCTTGGTCTGTTTTACATGAACTGCAGGTTTAAGATCTCCCCAGAGTAGCGCAATGATATTAAGTTCAGGAGACTGAGATGGCCACTCCAGAACCTTCACTTTATTCTGCTGTAGCCAATAACAGGTCAATTAGTGTCTTGTGTTTTAGATCATTGTCATGTTGGAACGTCCAAGTACGTCTCATGCGCAGCTTCTGGGCTGATGTGTCTTCTCAGACTCATATATGAGTCACATTCACTTGACAAGGCCAGAAAAAATGTCTTATTCAAATTTTTAAAAATTCAAAATAAAAATTATGCTGGAATCGCTTATGAGGATTAATACCATATTTTTTTCTTATGAAATTTGTCAAGGTGTCTAGTAGGATCTTTTTCTAAAAATCTGATATGAACACTGGTTTACATTTCTGATTTTGAAGTGCACTCTGACTCCTGAAGGGGGGAAACAAAGAAAAGCAAGGAAAGAGGGAATGTAGAGAGATTCTGTTATTTTAGCCCCCAGTTTCTAACACTGCTACACCCAGATCCTCCAACTCTGCACACCTACAAGTCAGAGCAAACTATTTTCTTTGCTACTACAAGTTTACCTCCCACATCTTCCCATCATCGTCCTCCAGTCATTACCCCCATATTCTTATTTAAAAACCCGCCCCCCCTAACATCTCTCCCCCTCTTAGACAAACTGAATGGCTGCTGAATATACCTTGATGTTGTTGTCAGTGTTGTGTAGGGGTCTCCTGTTATCCATCGTTCAGGTTGTGATGATGATAGCAGCCCATAGCATCCCCAGCAGGAATCTGAGGCACCACGTCATTCCAGCTGACTCTCCTCGTTACTACCCTCAAAATTCAGCCGTCAATGAACTGAAGGCTGACATGGTCCTTCCTCACAGCATCTTTTCTTTCACCACCAGCTGTTGTCTTAGTAACGTTATGAATCAAATGTTCCCCCTGAGCTGATGGTGTGTGACATGATGTAGCAAAAACCAAATAATCACCCCTTCTCCTGGAATTCTTTTAGTAATTTCCTTTAAGACATGTGTGACGAGTGCAGAGTGTGTGACGTCAGCAGCCTGTCTACTTTCCCTCAGCACTGAGTGACTGAAGAGAACTGTGTTTGTTCTGTGAGATCAGCTCAGAGGAGAAGAGAAGAGGATTACTGAGGGCCACTGAAGCTTCAGTCCACAAACAGAAATAAACCCTGACTTTTGTCAGGACACTTTTCTTTTCCTGACCTAACTGTGCTGTATGGTGACCCTCAGCTGACCACCAGTGATTGGCTGAGACAGCTCATCATAACGTCAAGATAAACTCATCAGATGTGTCTTTAAACACTCTTCATAGTTTTAGAGCTTAATATCTCTCAAATTTGGCAGGTGCCACTAGGCTATTGGCAGGCATAAACTTACAATAAATAGATGTCACTGAGCAATCATCAGGTGTCACTGAGCAAATGGTAGGTGTTACTGAGTGGCTGTTAGGTGTCACTTAGGTTTTCCCAGGTGCCACTGAGTAATTACGATGTTCCACTGAGGGATGACAGGTGTCACTGAGCAATTGGTGGTTGTCACTGAGCAATTTATTTGTGTCAGTGAGTGATTGGTAGTTGTCACTGAGCAATTGGTAACAGTCATTGAGCAAATGCCAGGTGTCACTGAGCAACTTGTCAGAGTCATTCAGCGATTGGCAGGTGTCACTGAGCAATTGGTAGGTGTTACTGAGTGGCTGTTAGGTGTCACTGAGGCTTTCCCAGGTGCCACTGAGTAATTACTATGTTCCACTGAGGGATGACAGGTGTCACTGAGCAATTGGTTAGTGTCACTGAGTGACTGGCAGGTATCACTGGGCAATTTGTAAATGTCACTGAGCATTTGGTGGGTGTCACTGAACAATTGGTTGGAGTCATTGAGCGATTGGTAGGTGTCACCAGGAGCCAATGACACAGCATCAGTCATTTTTTGATCTTACTGTTACTGCTTTAAATCTGAGCTCTTAGGTTAAAAAATGTGCTGTGGTGGTTAGCCTCCTTACATACCTTGTCAAATCATTTAGCTCTACAGTTGTTCTGTTGCCTGAAATAAAACTTGTAACTGGGGTCTGTAGGAACCACAGTTATCTCCACTGTTGGGTGTTGTCTATCACAGCCTCCTGCTGTAGCTGCTGGGAGCTGTGTCATGAGACGTAGGACAGGATGAGCCAGGCTGACGGACAAACAAAACCACCACCTCCCCCTCCTCCTCCTCCTCCTCCTCCTCCTCCTCATCCGGTGGTTTATCATTGTTCAGCTGCTGTCGTCTTTCCCTGCAATTAGCCTGTAGCCAGGCTGTAAGAGGAACAGCACAAGTGCTGGATGCTGGTTCACAGGTGTTCTGGTCTTTGCCTTCTTTGTTACATACAGTAACAGATCGATTGAAGTAGTTAGCAGTGGAGAGCCTTGTTTTCAGAGTGGATGCATGGCGCAGCAGTTTTTAATGTCACCTTTTAAGGGATGTGACATTAGCAGTTGGTATATTTGCTTAAAGGCGTATTTAACTCCTGACGTTGACAGTCCCCCCCCTCTCTCTCTGGGCCCTCGGCCACATTTCCTCACCTGAAGCCTCAGACTGTAGCCTCTGCGTTATGGGATGCAGTTACATCAGGCTGCTGCAGGGTTGCATCGATGTGAAATCTGTAAAGGATTACAAAAAGTGTGGGAATAAAATGTTGACGTTTCACTCAGATTTCCTGTTTGCTTTTTACTGGCTGGGAGGGAAAGTGTCTGCTTGCGTAGGTATAGTGAAAGCAAAGCGTCATGCACCCCCCTCCCCTCCACCCCCTCCTCTGGAAACCTCTCAGCAGGTTTCAATTGGTGCTTGAGGATCTGTTTCCACGTGGAATGCAGTCGTCCCTCCTTCCTTTCTATCCCCTCTGTCCCCTCTCTCTATCTCTCCCTCTGCTTTTAACAAAGACCTTACTCTCCCTCCCTCAGCACCATCCTGTCCTTCCTCCCTCCCTCTCTCTCCTTTTGCTCTCGTCCGTGCACTACAGTCACTGATAAGAAGCGCTCTGTCCAGATGGGCAGCGTGTAGAGCCGCCGGGGCTGTAACTACAGACCAGAGAGATTTATTATTATTCCACCTGTCGCTATGTTCGCCTCCATCTGGTACGCCAAGAAGCTAGGGAGACGACTTGTGCAGAACAGCCGAAAGGCTAAGATACTGAAGGAGAAGGTAAGTTCAGCTCTCTGCATGCTTTCCTCTCAGGGTTTGGGATCCTGATCATGAAAAGTAATCTCACACAGGTTCATGTGATGCTGCTTTATAGAGTTAGGATGTTTCATGAAGGAGAGACGTGCAGGGAGAAGTGCTCCTTCAGTGGACCTGTTGATTTGAAGAGTCTCTCTTACTGATGTAGCTCCAGAAAATAATTGACTTTGTTTAATTGCATCTTCTTTGCCTCATTGGAGAAAGAGAATGAGAAAGGACAGACTCTGAATCTCGTATTTTGATCTTGTTTCTGTTCAGGAGGTTTCTCGACCACGTCTTTCTGAGAAACAGGAGAAACAGGGAGCTTAATGTTCCTCTGCTCTGTTCTTTCACTCATTTGTCATCTGAAAGGAGCAGGCATAGTGCCTGGAGCCACTGATGTAGCTGGAAACAGGGATGTTAAATGAATAACTTCTGTATTTCGAGGCGGGGCCTAAGGCTGCTGGTGATGGTCAGCTGGGTAAAACAAACTTAAGATGCTCTGATGACTCCCCTGGGCGCTTCTTTTCAGCACCACGGGATAATAAAATCTAAACTATTATATCGAATTTCTGTTCTTGTATTATAAAGATCTGAAACTAAATTTGACGGCCCCTGAATAAGTATTTCACAAACTTGAAAATTCAACTCTCCATTTTTTTTACATTGACAAAAATAAAGAGAAATTTCAGTTCAGTGTTCGATTGTTCGATGTGATCGTTTTGTCATCTACTCTTCCACGAGGAAGAGTAATGGAGCACAGATTCACAGAAATCCTCATCACATTGGTAAAAACTCCTTTACAGTCTGTGGCTGTTCTCCTCACCTGAACTCAGAGAGCTAAAGTATCACCATCTCAGTGATGTCTGAAGATCAGGGACTGAACAGTCAAAACTTAAGTTGAATTTGTGCAAATGTAGATGACGTAACCTGCCACCCTGAACTGAAATTGTATTCAACATTTTTGAATGTAAGGACAATAGAGTTGAATTTAAAAGCAGGTTAAACAGTGTATTAATCTAAATGGAAGAGGGTCCTGGATGTTAGACACCCCGTTCTTTCCAAAAGAGAGTTTCGTTTTAGATAATAACAAAAAAAAAAATTCAATGACAAAATCTTGATTTATCACAAAAGATTTTTTCTTTGGAAAATATAATGAAACATCAATAGATTAAATATAAAACAAGATCAGACTGTCATTTGTAGTGCCATATTATAGTGCAGCTCATATCACAAAGGAGGAAAACTTGATATTGAATTAGATAGACTGTTTTTATAATAGTACATCAGATCAGGTCTATACATAGTTTTTTTTTTTTTTTTTTTTTTTTTTTTTTTTNGTTTTAGATAATAACAAAAAAAAAAATTCAATGACAAAATCTTGATTTATCCCAAAGGATTTTTTCTTTGGAAAATATAATGAAACATCAATAGATTAAATATAAAACAAGATCAGACTGTCATTTGTAGTGCCATATTATAGTGCAGCTCATATCACAAAGGAGGAAAACTTGATATTGAATTAGATAGACTGTTTTTATAATAGTACATCAGATCAGGTCTATACATAGTTTTTTTTTTTTTTTTTTTTTTTTTTTTTTTTGTTTTTTCTTTAATTGAACAGACTAAATGGACTTATGTTATTAATGTCATTTGGATGTCTGGATGTCATTTCTGTCTCCATATGGTCATGCGTTCATTATTCTCCCTGGCTCTCTGATTTGTGCATGGCAGAGTCCCGCCCCAATGGGAAAAATAATTGAAACCAACAAAGGAAACACAAGGAGAAAAACTTTTTTTAAACTCCCAAAACTGCTGTTTTTTTTAAAAAAACATAAATTATGTGTAGAGGCCCATTTCTGCTAGATAAAAATAAAATGAAAAACTGTCTTTGCTGAGAATTTTTGTTCATGTTTTGTCAAAATTTAGACTTTTTATCTGAAAATTTTGACTTTTGATCTCAAAATTTTTACTTCTTCCTAGGGATGCTCAGGTGCTGACATGACACTAATGTACCTGTACTTGATGTGACGCACTTTGAACTGCATTGAATGTATGAAAGGTGCCATACAGATGAAGTTGGTATTATTATTATTATTATTATTATTATTATTATTATTATTATTATTATTGTACATGCACTTGCGAAAGTATGCCGAATACTCAAACTATAATACCACCATAAGTAAGTTGTCTTGTCATTGGGGCCCTGGCATCATGGTCTTCATTTCATTTGTTAAAATGAGAGAGTGAGAAAATGAAGTATATTTTCAAAGTCACATTATATTCAGATTGGTACTTGGTACTCAGTGAGTGCTTAAATGTAAGTACTTGTACATGTACTTGTACTTGTACTAGGTTTGGTAAAAAGTGGTATCGGTGCACCCTCACTTCTTTACAAATATTTAGGCTTTTTATCTCAAAATTTTGACTTTTTTATCTAAAAATTTGACTTTTTATGGGCCACAAAAAGAGAAATTCAAAGGCAAGTTTTCACTTTTGTTTTTTTAACTGGTGGGAATGACCTTCCATAGTAACGCCTCACCGCAGGTTTGAATAAAAAGGAATATATAGATATATGTTTCTCTTGTGAAAAATCTGAACAATGCCTTGAAACTTAGTTAAAGTTGAATTTAGATTTTAAGGGGTTTAAATTCCCAGTTGACACAAAGGTGCCAGCTTTGCAGACTGTACATGGAACCTCCCATCAGTCACGACCACAAGGAAAAGACGGGAACCACGGTTTATCTGCAGTTCCTCTGTAAAAGTGCATTTCTGCTCCAGCATTTTCTGTCTGAGAGTGCAGCACAAACAGTCAGAGCATGTTTTCCTGATCAACTTCTTTACATGTTCGTGCAACAGAACAATGCCAGTTTCCCAGTGCAGCTCTTTATCATAAATAGTAATAGTCTATAGAACAAGCTGAGAAAAACCCATGTTATTTTTGGGGAATTTTATTTTTATGGATACTCCCAGACATAATTTTGCAACTAAAAAGGAGACATGTCAGGACAAAAGAGGACATGAGGTCACACTGGTACCTGAGTTTAAAGTCTGACTGTGTCACCTTACAGAGCAGCTCTGTAAAATCAAATTAGTGAGGAAATGGTGAACAATGAGGAGGTATTTAAAGCTGCACTCACAGGAGGCCTGCTGCTCAGGATCATGGGAAAGAGAGAGAGAGGACGTGACAGAGAGAGAGAGACAGGGGGTCAGTGTTTGCCAGTGTTTGTGGAAATGTAGAGTTATGGAGCTGTCTGAGTCCTTACTGTGGATTGATGGCTGGGTCACACACTGTGGAGTCACTCATGCTCCTGTTGATTGGTACTCCTCTCTCTCTCTCTCTCTGCTGGTCCAGGAGTCACCTTTTTTTTACTGTATTCCTCTAAAGGTTGTCTTTCTTTACGATGGAGACGTGTCGTCCTTCTGCTTTTGTTCAGTTAGGCTGACAGTCTGACATCATTCAGGTGCTGCTGTCTGCTCTGTTAAACTGTCTCTGTGATGAAAAACTTCACAGGCCTGAAAAGTGTAGACAGAAACACCTTTTCTCCTTTATTTAAAGCAAATTATAGTTTTCAGACAATATTAATAATCTACTAACTAGGGCTGAACAATTAACAAAATAATCTAATGCCATTATTCTTTGCTAAGTTGCAATTCCAATTTATGGTGTGATTATTTTAAGGATCCCCACCTTATGTGTTGTTAAAGTCATATATAGATAAATAATACACTTTTCTGGAAATGAACATTGATATTAATTACAGCTTGACACCAACCCATGACATTATTTAATAATTGTGATTACTTTTTCCCCAGTTTAGCCACTTTTTATTCTGGTTTTTTGCCATTTTTGATAATAATAATAATGATTAAAACTAACTTAAATGTATATAGTGCCTTTCATGAAACCCAAGGTCGCTTTACAAAGACAAAACAAGATACAAAACTGGAAGGGACCCAAGCTACTTTTGGAACAATTTTTTCTACTTCTTCTGATTTTCTTTTCAATTCTTCTTGCCATTTGTGCCACCTTAAACTTGGTTTTAATGCCTCTTCTTGATGTTTTTGCCACATCCGACCACTTAGATTGATTTTCAGGCAATGGTAGTTTTCAACTATGTGGCTCTTTAGTTGAGCATGGGGGAGTAAGAGCATAAAACATAGACTGCAAAGAATTGGATCTGGTATTCTGACACATCTAAGGTAAATATATATGTATATATATATATTTCACAGTCTGGGATTAGAATACTGCATGAGGTCATATTGAGATTTCATCTAATTTGCGATTAATTTCCCAGCTCTACTACTAACTATGCATAATTCAAAGTGGTTGGAGCTGTGTTATATCTTTTCCCAACTCACTCCTGGGACACCTGAGCTCTCATATGAGTCAAACAAACAGGTCTGTGGGCCTCAGTACGATTCGTGTGAGTCACACCTGAGACTACACCCAGTGCATCAAGTTTGCTGATTCACCAGAGAGTCAGGAGTTCAGACTAACTCAGTCTGTTATCAGGCTGCTTCAGTTCAACTCTCAGATCTTAACAAGTCCATCGAACCAACTTCAGTTCCTTCTGATCGCAAAACTTCAATGCAGTGGGTAGAGAGGAGCTTCATTTCTCTGCTGATGTCAGACCAAGCAAACGAGCCCACAGGCGTCAGCAGCACAGCAGTGAAGGAATACTTCAACAGCAGGGTGAGAGGAGCCACAGAGACACAAGAGCCACTTCAGCGGCTTGTTGGAAAATAAAGAGTGGAGGCCTCAGACAGAGACCGCTGTGAGGCCCTTTAATGCACTCCAGCCCTTTATTTACATTCAAATACTGCTCTAAGTATTAATTATGTATGCGACTGAAATGTGTGCTTCAGATCACACCTGCTGTCGTCAAACACTGCATGAGAAAAGTTTCAAAATAAGCAACATGCGTAACTCTGCCCTTCGTCAAAGTGTTCGAACAGTGTTGTGTCTTCAGTGTTTGCCTCATCATCTGCTGCTCTCTACTTAACAATCCCGTCACAGTGTTTACTCAGTAACACTGAAGAGAAGCTGTCTGACCTCGTCTGCTTTTGAGATCAGTTACTTCAGGGTCTGCTGTCCTGGAATAAGACGAGGGGCCTGAGTAGAGGTTTTTTCTCTTCTCCCCATGATGACATAAGCTGTGTGACATCTCAGCCTTGCTTTTGCTGCAATGATGCTTTCACTTGCTCTCGTAAATCAGTCTTACTGTCTTGAAAAGTTGGAGCAGTCACAAAGTTTGGGGTGAAAGCTGGAGTGTCAGAGCACTTTTCAGGGATAAAAAACTTCTCATTGAAAAGTCATTAAAGTTACTGAGAGCTCATGGTTCAGAGCCTCAGTGGGAGGTTTCAGAAGTCATCAGTGAAGTGGAGAGGAAACACTTTGAGGCTGTTTCTACTGTTTTCTGGAAACTTTGACTTTGAGTTGAAAAGCTTTGAATCTCATTAAAGTGTCTGTGAAGAGAAGTTGTATGAAGTGGATTGTATTGACTCCCTTCAGCAGGAGGACTTGTCCAAACTGTCCTGACGTATTTGTATGTGTTTTCAAAGTGAAAGTTAATCAGAACTTATTTTTAACACCACTTTTCTTTGGCAACATGGTAATGTATTTATCAATCCTAACGCTGTTGTTTGAAACATGACAACAAGCAAACTTTCTACGTTTGTACCATAGCTCAGAAGCCGACTATATTTGGCGCTACTCACAGCCCAGTGCTCTGAAACCTATCAGTCCTGTGTTACATTTGTGAATCCTGGTTACAGTTGTTGATAACACAAAAAACATTTTTATCACTCATGGTTAGTAGTTGGGTGAAGACATTAATGAAAAAAAGAAAAAAAAATTACTTTACTCTTTTTAAATCATAATGAGGAGACTGAGATGGCCACTTAAAAACCTTCACTTTCTTCTGCTGTAGCCAATGGCAGGTTGATTTGGCCTTGTGTTTTGGATCATTGTCATGTTGAAATGGCCAACTACGTCTCATGTGCAGCTTCTGGGCTGAAAAGTACAAATTTTCCTCCAGTATTTTCTGATAACATGCTGCATTCATCCTTCATTCATCAGTTTGGACCAAGTTTCCTGAGCCTTTGTAGCTCACACATCCCCAAAACATCAGTGATCCACCTCTGTGTTTCACAGTAGGAATGGTGTAACTTTCATCATAGGCCTTGTTGACTCCTCTCCAAATGTAACGTTTATGGTTGTGGCCAAAAAGTTCAGTTTTGGTCTCATCACTCCAAATGACTTTGCTACAGAAGTTTTGAGGCTTGTTTTTGTGTTCAGCTCCTGTTTCCTATATTTCTACGAAATAAATCACTGTAAATGTTTTCAGCAGAGAAAAACACTGATCTCTTTTCTCACTGCTCGACTTTGTCAACTTTATGACATTTTTTAATAACATTTCAGGTCATTGTTACTAATAGTGCTCCAACAAGCCTAAGTGAATTGCATGTTGAGTACAGCCGTAGAGTTTCTTGTCACTGCTTAAAGAGGGGGTATACCATCTTCATGAGACTTGTTACAATGATGAGGTCATCATATCACAAGGATCTTTTAATTAGTTTATGACACATTGGAGGAGTTGGCCTTGAGCATTAAGGTTTGCCCATAGCGCAGCCCCTGACAGGTCTCCAAAGAGCTGACCAATCAAAGAGAAGGGGGTTTGTGGAGTGAGAGTCCTTAAAGAGAACGCAGCTAAAACAAAGTGTTTCAGACAGATGCTGACATAATGGTTTTCTTAAACACCAGTAAGAGAATGATATGGGTTTATTTTTGGAGATCTAAATCATTTGAAGCTACTACAGAGCCACCAGAGGGATAGAGTGAGGATGAAAAGATGGAACAATGCCCCCTCTTTAACCATCATTCTTCTGTGTGTTGTCTCACTTTGATGCACTCATCCATCATTTTTCCTTTGAGTGTGATGTCACACCTTCCCCTGTGGACTGCTTCAGGACTAA